>JXSR01S006204.1:50793-62603 GCA_000969725.1 Ophiothrix spiculata
GCGCCTTTTACAAAGTGTGCAAGGAGCTAAAGAGAAGAAAAGGGAAAATTTAGACAGGAAAAATTAAAACGACCCTTGAACCCAGACAAATTTACTACAACCACAAAAACTCATTCCAAAGATGAGGGCCAGCACGATCACCAGATTGCTTCTTGGAGCGAGGCACACAGAAAGTGATAGCAGAGTCACAATGAAGAGCATACGTATAAAGTGCTTTACAAATTATGAATATTATGATGAGTGTAGATATAGATTTGACCCAAGTTTATGTCGAGGCATAGTCCTGGTTTTACCATGGGCATTTTTATGACCCAAATATTTTCTAAATAGTCAAAATTTGTTTTATCGCTGTTTACACTCAATATTACACATTATCTGATTGGTTAAAATTTATCCTACCTTAATTAACATTGATTTTCCATCAATCGTAAATATATTTCAAAGCATACTTTGGGACTATATTTCAAAGCATACTTTAGGTCCTATCAAAAAGTTGACCCATGACCCGACTCAAACTCGCTAACCATGACCCGACCTTAACTCGCTAACCATGATCCAACCCCTAACCCTAAACCCTAACCCTAAAATTTCAGATTGGATCTAAAGTATACTTGGTCTGAAATAATCTTCAAAGACAATTTATGTTAACAGCATACATGTAGGCTGATTTAACTTTGGTAATTTAGTGTTTGGCACAGCATGATTTCTTTAAACCCTTCATCATCAATGATTATTTTGTGTTTTCAGTTAGATGTGAAAATTATCACTTAACCCTAAAAGAGCCGGGGGGGGGGGGGGGAAACCCCCCCCCCCCCTCCGGAATTTTTTTTATACCTCCGCCGGTTGTTATTTTTTCGCGCTGAAACTTCTTGACTTTTTTCCTTAAAGCCTTGCGCTTATTTTAAGACCATTTTTGTGAAAATCGGACCTAGGGTTAGGAAGTTGCGTTCCATAATGGCAAGCTGGGTCAACCGAAAAACTGACCAAAAACTGATTTTCAATGCAAATAACATACAAATCGTTTTTTTTGTTCTTAAGTCCTTGTTAGGATACACTTCCACTATGTTTTATTGTATTTATTTGATTTATTTAGAGTAAGAACATGCCTAAGTATACTTTGCCACACAAAATTGATAAAAATTGCAACTTTTGCTCGAAAAACGACGATTTTGGCGATTTTTGGTGATTTTCGCGTTTTTGACGCAACGTCACTTATGACGTCACTGTGACGTCATACAAGGTCCGATTTCAATTTTTTTGGTACCAATGGACTCGTGAGGGTCATAGCTATCCACCAGTACCCTACACGTGATGTTTCGTCAATCGGTTTCCGAGATCAGAAGGGGGGGCGGAATCCGCCCCCCCCCCGGCTGTGAGATGGGTCGAAAAAGCCCGGCTCTTTGAGGGTTAAACAGACACTGAAAAGGAAGGTCAATACCGTCTGAGGCGCATACTGGTAAATTGTTCTGTCATTATTTGGCTATCATAATTTATTGATTTCAGAACCATAATCATTTTCTATATGAATGATTTTGGTTGGTCACCAGGTCTATTTCGTATTACAATAGTGACATATGCATTACTTTCATTGATCCTAGGGTGAACCAACAGAGCCAATGACAGGAGGACCAACTAGTGACCAGCCAGGTGGGCCACAGTTGGTCATCTGGGGTACAGATGTGGTGGTCAACGAGGCCAAAGAGAAGTTCTGTCGTTTCTTGAAGCGCTTTATCGATCCCGAAGCAGACCAGTCAGAAGGCGTCAACCCAGATGAGCCTTATTATCTTCAGAAACTTGATGAGGTATGTAATCTATTTCTGGATTTATAAGAAAATAATTACTGGGTCATTCCAAGCCAACTCAACCAAAATTGGGAAAATCATGGCTGGTCACCCTCTCAGATTTTGTTCAAATTCACTTATAACATAGCTCATATACCCAAATGAACACATTTTAAATTTCAAGTCACAACTCCTTATCGTTTTTGAGAAACAGCATTTTGAAAATTGGCCGAGATGCATACAAATAGCATACATCAGATATGCTACAAGGAGCAACATGTACGAGCCGACAACTGCACCCTTTTGCCGCGGCGGGACACATATAGTTAAACCCTTCAGTGTTGCAAGACGACCTAGCACTCATCCACTAGTGCTGGTCAGGAAACTAGCTTTCCACAGTTGTTAGTTAGAATTCATTTCATAATTATTTCAGTCTTAATTAACGTTTTTCCTACATGTTTACTTTGAAAGCAAGACTTCCCTAAACCTGGTCAAGCAAGGCTAATATTTATAACATTGCTAATTTGACTCTGGTAACCCCGGTATAGGCATAGAGCATCCATCTTGTTGTATTCAATACCATTTTGGATATATCAGCTTGAGGGTTTAAAATGTAAACTTGAGCTCCCTGTGGCAGTGGCAATTTTTTCAATATGCATCAACCTGCTGATGAAATAGCATTTTAATTGGCAGCATTTCATTTTCACAAACCAAATATAAGTTTCTGGCAAAATATCTCTGCTTTTGAAGTATTGTATACTACTAATACTAGTAGGGTCATTCCATGCCAACTCAACCAAGGGTATGGCTGGTCACCCTTTCAGATTTTGTTCAAATTCTTTTATAACATAGCTCTTATACTTAAATGAATACATTTCAAATTTTAAGTTGCAACTCCTTGTCGTTTTTGAGAAACAGCATTTTGGAAATTGGCCGAGACCCCCCAGCTCTGAGAAAAATGAGAAAACTATGAAATTAAGTTGACCAGATCTCCATATTGAAGCAAACTACAGTGCTGTTTATTGAGATATGTGATTATTGGGACACATATATTTAGATTCTGGCCTCCACAATAATTTTAAATGTCTATATTTGATCATACTAACATCTAAAAATGCATATTTTGACGACAAACACCATGCGCACATGCTAAAATCTCATTTTTGACCCCCCCCTCCACATCAAACTAGAGGTTAGCTACTATTTATTTTGCCTTTTTTTGATATATCACATTGGGTTATGACCACTTAAAACAGTATAGCCCTCCCTCTTGGTTAATAACCAAATTACATGACCTCAAATGTGGTTCCGAAGTAGTCCGAATAGGCCTTTTTGATGCGCACATGCCCAAATTCCATTTATAACCCCCCTGTTTATATCAAACCAAGGGTCAATTATTCCTTATTTTGATTTTTTTAGGCAAACCACAATGGGTTGTGACCATTAATAAAAGTACAACCCTCTCTTTGACTTAAAAAAAAATCACAGGACCTCAAAGTTGGCTTCAAATGATATACGGAAGGGCCAGTTTTAGCAAATATATATGGTAAATCAGAGAACCGTACTATTGGTCAACATCAACGCTGCTGTCAAATGATTGTTGGTTTGCTGATAAAGTAAATGATGTCAGTTCATGATGTCTTCCAGTATATTATTGACGATTTAGGTCGTCTTGCAACACCATAGGGTTTTACTATTTATTGAGCGTTTATCAATGGACAAGGCCAACATTTGATGTCGATGGACATAGGAAATTAACAAAAACCCGAATTATCATTAATGTGCCCACCACTTGTCTCTATTCCTGTAGATTATCTCGATTCACAATAATAGTTGATGTCTATCTATTGTCACAAGAAATGTATGATATCAAACAAATCATTCACTTGTTCTGTACAACAGATCCAGACTTTGGAGCTACCATTCCTGAATGTCAACTGCAAGCATCTCCAGGAGTTTGACAATGACTTGTATCGTAAATTAGTATCCTACCCACAAGAAGTGATCCCGACCTTTGACATGGCTGTCAACGAGATGTTCTTTGAGCGTTACCCAGATACGGTATTAGACCATCAGATTCAAGTGCGTACATATAATGCGGAGAAAACTAAGAACATGAGGTCACTCAATCCAGAAGGTAAGACTATTAATAGAGTCTCAGAGTTAAGTGTTGGTTAAGAGTCAGTGTAAAAATTTCAATCTATTAACAACCAAAACCTTTGAATTGTTACTCACTACACATGTAGCTTTCAAATCTGGCAATCTAAACACATCAATTGTGGATTGTGTCAATTTCAAGGTCACAGCAAAGTCTGATTAAAATTCTATTTCAACTACTGCATATTAAGAGCTCTGTTGGTAGTACATTGTAGTAGGAACAAGGGACTCCCGAGTCCTCAGAAGCTGCAAGAAAAACTTGGTATGAATCTGCCTTGAAGCAACCAAAAGAATGAAAAGATTTTAAATATGCTTATCCCCAGTGTTCCCTCTAGTGTTGTCTATTGCGAGATTAGTTCAGTAGCTCAAAGTGGTGCAAACCTTTTAAAAAAAATAAAGTAATTTATTTTCCAAAGTATAAATTAGTGCAATTTAGGCTCCACATAAAAAATAAGGCTTTTCAAAGATTCCGGTCTGTGTATTTGGACTTCGGCGATTTCATTAACATTTTGAAATGGGATATTCAGTGCATGGTGTTTGGTTAATGGCTTTAATATTTTGAAAGTCCAATTCTTTGCATATCTTTCAAGAAACTGCTGGGGTTTTAGACCCCAAACCACTTTGTTTTATTATCTTGGATTTAGTTTGTGTTTGTAACTTATTTGTTTCCAACTGTGTTATCCAATAAAAAATTTATTTTCTAAAAAATGCTTCTGGTATCCTTTCACCATCTTTAGATATTGATCAACTTATCACCATTTGTGGAATGGTCATCAGAACATCAAACCTCATGCCAGAGATGCGTGAGGCTTTCTTCCGCTGCTACGTATGCTCTGCTACAGTCACAGTGGAAATTGATAGAGGGCGCATCGCAGAGCCAGCAATCTGCCGAAACTGTCAAACCAAACACAGCATGGGTCTTATTCACAACAGGTCGCAGTTTTCAGATAAACAGATGGTCAAACTTCAGGAATCACCAGGTATGTGAAGCAATGTAGGAATGGCGTTTTGAAGGTTCCTGGCCCCAGTTGACAAGATAATCTCGAAATTTTGCTTTTTGGTCCCCCAAAATGTGGATGAATGCAAAGTATAGTCAATGCCAACATAAGATATAAAATATGACATTTGATAAACTGTTAATTAATTACATGTATGCATTCACAGTTGATTTTGGTAGAAACCGTGTGTACCAAATACCACAATTAGATTTCCATGGCTGATGGCGCCATTACACGATATGGCCAATATGTATCTGCTATCTCTTTATATCAGTGGTCATGACATGTTTATATACCAAGTTGAATGTATTCCATTTGTTCTGCATGTGCTACTGTGACTAAAGCAATAGGGTCATGTGTCGTATAATGGGACACCCAAATTTGGGAGGACGTTACATCGTGCCAATTTTTTTTAGGTTTAGTAAAGTGCCACAAGAGAAATAATTGGCCAATTTATATAAATTTAGGCTTATTTTAAAGCTTGATCTTTCTTCTTTTCAAACATATATTAAGTTTTTCCGTAAGTCTTAGCGTTTTCGTGTTACGTATCAAAATGTCAACATAAGTCACTGGTGGAGGAGCCGCGGTAGAGGAGCCGCGGTAGAGCATCCTATGTTATTTCAATGGGAATGTGGGTTTTTGACATGCTCAATATTTTTAAAAATGTTATAAAAAGCAAAATATAAGAATAATGCACATGATTTTTCTTGCACATCTTAACTACATATCTAAGTGCAAATATCGAATACTGAAATTAAAATTAACTATATTAAATAATTAATTATCTTTGATTTAATTAGCAGCCGCCAGCCAGAAAATAATGTTAATTATTTTTAAACTAATCTACCATATTGCCTCTTGACCAACTAAAATGCATATCAATCATTACAAATTTTCTAATTTGATGACCAAACTTTTACTTTTTCATCAAAATATTAAATAAATGTCATTTAGTCACTAATTAGTTAATAAATTGACTAATTTATTCCATTTAGCCACATGGGGGCACAAGCATCATACTCATAGTTTGAAGCAAATATACCTATGCGCAATTAAAATTACATAACTTGAAAAGCATACACCCTACCCCAATAAAAGTATACATTTTTAGAAAGCATTTTTTTCAAGGAATCCAAAAATGGCATTAGTTTAACAGTAGAGGCAAACAAGGAGATGATATGGTTGAACAAAACTTCAAAAAATATTATTTTTCATTTAAAAAAATGTCGTTTTTTGACCACCCTGTATAAGTTGTTTGATAACCTGACTGAGTCAAATTATATATTTGTTTTGAAAGCCTAGAGTTTTGACTAGTAGAATATGCAATGCTACAGCAAATACCTCTTTCCCTAAAGATTTTTTATCAGGTAACAGAAAAAGGTAACAAATTATATTTTGGTGTTTTACACCCTATATTTTTTCTTACCTAGACCATAAGCTTTCAGAATATGTATGGTTTGCCTATAGTGTTCCTCATAGTTTTCATGCTACATCACTAAATACAAATATCGGGAAATTTGCTACATTTTCATAATGTAACGCTAGGGTGTCCCACCATACGACACATGACCATAGGGATGTGGTCCCAATTCATCTAACATCATGGTATAGAATTTTCTTGTGGGCTTCAGCGACACTTCGTTATCTTGACCTAATGACTTATCACAGTTTTGCCCCAAAAAGTTCAAAATGGTGAAGAAAGGATGGAATGGTTGTGTTACAACAACGAAGACAGAGCCTCTGAAGCAGCATTAATTGAACAGACATTTGTTGCATAATCCAATACTAGTAATACCAAATTGTGTTCTTTTTCCTGAACAGATGACATGCCTGCTGGCCAGACACCACACACAGTTGTCCTTTATGCACACAATGATCTTGTAGATACAGTCCAGCCAGGAGACAGAGTCACGGTGACGGGTATATATCGTGCCACACCGCTCCGTGTCAACCCACGTATGCGTAACGTCAAAGCTGTGTATAAGACGTATATTGATGTGATTCAGTTCTGCAAAGATAAATCTGGCAGACTCCACGAAAACACTGGGGACAAAGAGTAAGTTCAGCCATTTTTCTGTTGTGAATTGTGAATTTTTACTGCTGAAAGGTGTTTGTAAAATCATGCAGGTAATTCAGATTATTAGTGCACTTTGCCTACCAGACTTAACTACAATGTACAGATGTATGTAGTCCATATGCAAAAATTCACAGTCAGTCCAACTTAGCCTCGTATAAGAGTGCAAATAATCCAGTTTCCAAGCTTTATTTTGATCTATAGTATGACAATTAATCTATGACAATTATGAAAGTCCCTTTTTTGTCTCACCTGAAAATTTTTCAGAAGAGACATACCATTCCTTAAAACTGTCCGCCGTCCGCATTTCTTGTCCGGAGCAAATCTCGGAAACCGTATGCCCTATGTTGATGATAATCTGCATAACTTATGCGTGATTTGGTATTTAAATATATCTCCTAAACCGTAAGGGCTATGGTAATGAAACTTGGTGACATGAAGGGGTTAGGGATTAGCACACGCGCCGCGCCTTTTTGGGCGGTGCGGTGAAGGTCATTCAAGGTCAGAAGGTCATTTGAGGTCAAATTTTTAAAATTGTTCAAAAAGTTGATCTGAGGTCATTTAGAGGTCAAGCTCATAACTCATTAACCCCTGACCCCACATGGATTAAACTTAGACCATAGAAAGTACTTGACCCAGCGTCAAGGTCAAAAGGTCATCTGAGGTCAAATTTCCAAAATTGTTCAAAAAGTTGACATGAGGTCATCCGAGGTCATTTTGAGGTCAAGCTTATAACTCATTAACCCCTGACCCCACATGGATTAAACTTAGACCATAGAAAGTACTTGACCCCAGGTCAAGGTCACTAAAGGTCAACTGGGGTCAAATTTCCAAAATTGTTCAAAAAGTTGACTTGACGTCATCCAAGGTCATTTTGAGGTCAAGGTCATAACTCATGAACCCCTGACTTAGACCATAGTGCTTGTTTACCAAATCTGAGGGAATTAACACGCACTGAATAATTATGTAGCAATTTATTAAGAAAGCACTCAATACGCATACCCTACTCCTACCCTATCCTATTCCACCCCACAACTGAATGATTAAGAAGGCGGTCAATTCAGTAGGCGGTCGATACGCAGGCGAGACTACTGGTTCGCGAACCATCTTGTTTTTCCTAACCTACTGGTCAATGCTAAAATATAAACTACTTGTTTGTATTTCAATGAAACTCTCTTTCTTGCATGATATTTTCAACATTACACTCAGAAGATGTAAATTATGTTTAAAATTTAATGTTGAATAAAGTCATTTGCATATTATTAGCATATTTGAAACAAAAACCAGGAAAATCTATAAATACCTATATTTTTGACAATCTTATGTTAATTTGGAAATTTTGCATTCAGACAGTTTGTTACTACATGGTTGAAATTTCTGTTAGACGGATTTTGATTATTTTTTGTACTTCTCCTTTTTTACCCAAACATGTGCAAAAATCACCATTTTTTGAATTGCCTATATTTTTATCAAATTTTCTAATTTTGATATTAAAGGATACAGAAAAACATGTTTATAAAATTTACGACAGATTTTTAAAATACTTCATACTTATGAAGTTACAACGTAATTACTGTTTAATTGTTTTTTGAGGTGGAAACCATTTTGACTTTTTTGCTAATTTAACAAAATATTCAAGGTCAAGCACCAACATTTGAGCATAAATGTATGCAAACTTAGAGATAACTTCTGTAACATTTTGTCTGGAAATAAAACAACAAATCAATCATAATGAATTTTTCTTAATTATGGATCAACTTTAAAGGCACTATAGTATTCTGTTAGCAATCTACAGTTATTGTATTTTCCAGATCATTAGTTACCCAATGGTTTAGCATTGCTCACAGCACCATTCTTACTCCTTACATGAAATAAATAGTGTGTGTTTAATTGATTTGATCATTCAGTTGACACATTCTATAAACACACCACTGATTGGCTTAATATTTGGCCTTGTCAGCAATACCCTACTTTCGACCAATACAAAACAAGCTTTCATGTGAAAGCTATTTCAGCTTCTAGTGAACCAATGAACTTGAAATTTTCAGCATATAAGGGGCTGCCCTCGGCTAATATATATTTAAAATATCAAATTGGTACTGCGTAACATAATAATATTATAGTCATTTAAAATTAGGAAAAATAAGGCCTGTTCCACTGTACTAAACACTCTTTTAAAATTGTGTTTTTCTTTTTCCAGTGATGGTCAAATTACATTCACAGATGAGCGTAAGGAGGAATTGATAGCCCTATCTAAGAAGGATGATATCTACGACTGTCTAGCCAAAGCTTTAGCGCCCAGCATCTATGAGAATGATGACATCAAAAAGGGTATTCTGTGCCAGTTATTTGGTGCTAGTAGGAAAGATTTTGAAGACACTGGCAGAAGTAAATTTAGGTAAGTTATTGGTCAAAATGTATACATCATAGTGTATATAGAGTAGTAAAATGATGACAGGTAATTTTTGAAAATCTGATTCAACTATGCCAATGGTTCGGTAAATTTCACCCATATTAATGATGGGCAATTTTAATATTGTGTCATTTGAATACTTTAGAAGCAAACTGGTACTGGTCATCTATATTTGGGCTTTTCCGTCCAAAAATGAGTCAAAACCTGACATGGAAGGCCGAAATTAGAAATCACCATTCACTGCTTATTTTATCATGATTTTATGAGGAGTGTATCACTTAACATAAAACAAATGAATTAGAGATAATTCAATTAATTTTTGTTTTGATTTTTCATCATTTTTGTGCCAAAACCGTTTGGACGTTACTGTTCTGTCCTTTTTTTGTTTTTTTGGATGGGCATAACATCCCAACAGGTGTCACGTAGTGGTGGAATAACATTGAAAATTTAACTAACTGTAGCAAGCACATGTTTTGAGGTTGCATATCTTCTATTTTGGTTGAACATTAAGCTCTATAACAAGACATTTTATCATTTCAACTTTAAAATGGTTAATTTAAGTTATTCAGATTATCGGCCGTAAGGTTATTCTCAGAATGCATTTGATGTTTTTATGTGCAATTGGTTTCCAACTTGCTGTATTGGAACAAACTATGCGAAATAAAACATTTTTGTGAAAAATAACTACCGTTGTTCTTGAATTCTTTTGTTTAGACGTTACTCTTAAATGTTGTGAACATTTAGATTAAAAAACATTAAAAAAATCAATAGACCTGAAAATTTTCTTTCAAAAACAGTATATACATTTCATTTATACATTTTATAGGAACATCTATTAATACAAACACAAGCAATATAACAACTTTATCTTCATTTAATTACATGAAATGGCGACCTTGTTGAGACGTTACGATAAAAAATTAAAGGACGGACACACCTTTCAAGCTCATTTGGATTCATTACGGGCTTCACCTGCTGTCTTCTGCCAATAAAAGTTTATTCCTTTACCGAAAAACAAGTCGAACAGTTCCTTGGCCTATCTCAATTTTCCGCTTGGACTAACATGAGAAAGTCGAGTTGTTACGTTTTCGACAGACACATTTACTTGAAGAATCTGAGTATAAATTACCAACAACTTAATTAACTCCGTCCGAACTATTTGTTAACTTAATGAAGAATGATACTAGGAGAATAAAGCATTAACTTCACGGTACTTTGTTTACTTGGTAACACGCGTCATTAGTAAAAGGAAACAACTGAACAGAAAAAGTAACGTCCCGACACCCGAGTTTCAAAAGGCTATTAGAAGAAGATACACAATAGAATGGGATTGAGACTTCCTAATTAAATGGATTATTAGTCTTTGCTTCAAAGACATAGGAAAATAAATTCAACTGAGCTTTGAAATTATCTGCTAGTCAAATTGACATGTTTTTTAATGTCAGGTTTTTCACACCCCAAAATTACCGTTTTTTAAAAACATTTAAAACAAATAATTTTTATGTCATGACATATCATGGTTTAGATACGGATGACTGATCATGACATAAGTCAATTACACGTTTTTGGACGGAAAGGCCCATTTGTAATCGGTGTAGTGTTTTACAGATAAAATCTTGAAATGCTTGTATAAAATAAAAAGAACATGTAGGTGATTCATATTGCACTGTGCCTCTCTGACCTTGTTATCCCCACAGCAGTGGCATGCTTTGCACCAGGGTTGTCACCAGGCAACTTTAGTGCCGGGTAAAATTTATGTGAAATAGTAAGAAAATAGAAATTTGGATAATAATTGTTCATTTTTCTATTGATTCTTCATTGATTTTGTATTTTTTGAGCCTTGAGTGCCTGGTATTTTGACTCAAAATCAACCTGAGAGCCGGGTTGAAACTAAGTGCGTGTTCACATCACAAATATGTGGGGTCGACCTAGATCCAATGTGGAGTCGACCCACATTAGTTTTGTGTTCACACCTATACCCACATAGTGGATTAAAAGTGGGTTGTGATTTTCACATCCTGGTAAGTGGAGCGAGTCCACTTAAAACAGGATGTGATAACAACACACCGAAGTAAAGAATTTCATGATGTTAAGACTATTTTACTTCATCATGTTTGGCAAAATACTAAAGATTGTAATATAAAGTAGGCCCTATTCGATTTTTGAAAACATGAAGCATTTAATTGTGTGTTGTTACACAGGTTACTACAGTTATTTTTGAACTATTTGTTATGGTGAAGGAGAAAAGTGCAGTTGTATTTTAACATTTCTTACATGGATAAAAAGGATTCTAATAAAAATACTTTTGAGTCAATTCAACAACGTTTCATATTTAACAATCCTACCTCAATAATATCAAATTTTAACTTAAAACTTCTTTTCATATA
>JXSR01S006204.1:62828-78294 GCA_000969725.1 Ophiothrix spiculata
TGGCATGCTTTGCACCAGGGTTGTCACCAGGCAACTTTTAGTGCCCGGTAAAATTTATGTGAAATAGTAAGAAAATAGAAATTTTGATAATAATTTTTCTATTGATTCTTCATTGATTTTGTATTTTTTGAGCCTGGAGTGCCGGGTATTTTGACTCAAAATCAACCTGAGAGCGGGGTTGAAACTAAGAGTGCCAGATGGTCTTGCCCGCCACCGCCCGGCGTAGTGACAACCCTGCTTTGCACAAGAGGGATGTCAGCAATTTTCACTGCAATAAACCTGTTTGTGCATACCAACCAGCTCAAAGACTTATTGCAGCCACAACTGTCTCAACCCTCAAAATGAAAAGAGGTCCCTCGATTGAGCTAATTGAGGCGGGTAAATGCAAGGACTATAATAGTTAATGGTTAATGAAGTTTTGTATTTGCTACATCTTTTGCTTTTGTTCACTCCCAGGTCAGAAATCAACATTCTATTGTGTGGTGATCCAGGTACCAGTAAATCCCAACTATTACAATACGTCCATCATCTTGTACCCAGGGGGCAGTATACATCTGGTAAAGGATCTAGTGCTGTCGGTTTGACTGCTTATATCACCAAAGATCCAGAGACTAGACAATTGGTTCTACAAACGTAAGTTGGAACATTAACAATGTACAAATATGTGATTGCAAAATGGTCAACCCCAGTTAAGAGCCCAATCCAAATTCCAACGATTTTTCTTCATACCCCAATTTTTTTTCTCATGCTCATGTGTAAAGCATGATTCGTTTGGAGATAAAAGCAAAGTAGTATCAATTAAGCATTTAGGCTACTATAAGCAATCCTAATCAAAGTATAGAAAATTGTGATCCAAAATTGCATATAAATTCAAAGTGGTTAAACCTATTCAAATGAAATTTGAACTGAAACTGTTGTCTTTGGGCTTCACATGAAACTGAAACTGAATTTTGAAAAAAATCAGATAATGTACCCCTTATAGCTACCTCCTTGACATCTATTACCCGGCCCCCTCTTCACCTGGTCTTCTTCTTGCATAGGTTCTCCTGTGAGTCTTTTGAAAATCTTGTGTGATACTTTGTGACCAAATGTGAAAGAATTCAATTGTAATAAAATATATAGACAATTTTACGTGAAGGGATTTTAGGTTCTTGGCAAATTTTTGGCCCTGGTCTCATCTGGAATATCTCTTTTGTAAATAAAGTACATCAACATCAAGATCCACTGCATCTTTTCATAATCCGCTTGATGATTGCAAATACTACTTACAGCTGTGAAACTCTGAGTAGTAGTTTTTGTTAGCCAGAAGGTCTATACTTTATGTTTTCTGTAAATAACCATATTTCAATGTTTTATTGTTAAAGCATTTTCAATAAATCTTTTAGTGATTAAGAATTATATCTCTTGATTTTACTACTAAATGAGCAATATAAAAAACACTACTACCATTTGTCACACCACTAAATGAGAGTTATGAAACTATGCCTACTGTTCAAAGAACTCACGTTAAAGGAACAGACATCGCAAGGACTTAAATACAAGTGAAGATGTTAATAATAATTTTTGTGTTATTGAAATTTTATGAAAAAAACCTGTTTTGACACTAAATAACACAGAAGTGTTGATGTGTCGTAAAACCCTAATAAAAGTTTTAAAAAAAGTTAAAAAGTTAAAAGTGAAACAATGCCACCAATTGTTACAATTAAATTAAATAGATCCTAATCTGTAACCCTTAACTGTTAACACTCTTCTTCCAGTGGTGCACTTGTATTGAGTGACAATGGCATATGCTGCATAGATGAATTTGACAAGATGAATGACAGCACTCGCTCAGTCCTACACGAAGTCATGGAACAGCAAACGTTATCCATCGCCAAGGCTGGAATCATCTGTTCCCTTAACGCCAGGACGTCCATCTTGGCTGCAGCTAACCCGGTAGATTCACAGTGGAATCCCAAGAAGACAATCATTGACAACATTCAGTTGCCGCATACGCTGCTTTCTAGGTAGGTTTTGGAAATCCTTTTTTTTGTTTTGTCTTTATATATTTACCTGTGCTTGGGTCTGGTGGTTGGGAAAAAGTAAATCCAATTGACCAGCAGGCACAGTTC
Organism: Ophiothrix spiculata; assembly: GCA_000969725.1. Lineage (NCBI taxonomy): Eukaryota > Metazoa > Echinodermata > Ophiuroidea > Amphilepidida > Ophiotrichidae > Ophiothrix > Ophiothrix spiculata. The sequence goes on from JXSR01S006204.1 coordinate 64,940, forward strand.
AACGTTTAACGTACGTTGAACGTTCAACTCAATGATTTATGACCTCTTTTCAACCATGATGGGCCAAACTTTGCGTTACATGCAATTTTCTTGAGCTTGAACCATGCCATCAAGTTTATTCAATACAGGGGTGTGAGAGTTCAGATTTTAATCTGATTTTTTCATGCCTTCAAAAGAGTCATAATTTCAGTGGTTTTTGTTGTTGTTGTTATTTTCAGCCTGTTTTTGGCATTTTATCACTATTTTCAGATTTTTTTTATCAGCTGACTTTCACTCCCCTGTCAATAGTTGCACAATCTTAAGAATGATTGATCCTATCTGAACCAATTTTTTCTTGGTACCAAACAGTGTTTCCGCTAAGGCCATTGGCGCAGGATCGGTGAAAGTTTGCGCAAAGTGTTTCTGAAAATGTGTGAGAAAGATATTTTTCTAGCTGTATTGAGCTAATTTTCAGCCACAGCTCATGACTTTGGTGCAAGCACCCCTTTAACTTTGTCAAACTTGCTTGAATTGGCCCAAGCTCAAAAACCTTAGCGGAAACACTGGTACCAAACATTTATTAGGAAATAGACCGACAATAGATAAATTTTGACATACTTGAGAGCAAAATCATATTTTCAAAAATTTTGAAAAAGCAGAATTCAAATCTGTTGGAAGGTCATGTATGCTTATCATGCTAGAATGGTAACCAAAACTAGTATGTTAGAGTTAAAAAGGGAAATTGCCTGTAACGTTTGCGACATATTTAAACAGAAAAGTCCAGATAGTATACGGTTTTATGTTTAACCACTTTAATGTTCAACAGTATAATTGAGATAAATATAAGTGCTTGCCAGTCTTTTAAAGTTAATTAGGACAATTTACATCAAAACGTAGTTGCTTAAGCTATAATTTTAAATTGCTCTTACTGATGCAAGTGTCTTAACATGCATCATCTATAATTAATATATTAAAATAGCAATTTATTGACATATTTCCAGGTTTGACTTAATTTTCCTGATCTTGGATCCTCAAGATGAAATCTTTGACCGCCGTCTAGCCAACCATTTAGTATCACTCTATCACCAAGGCAAAAAGGAATCAGAAAATGAACATTTGGTAAGAAAAATATGCTGTGTAGTAATAAAGATGTATTTTCCAATAGATTAAGCTTTTATATTTGATAGATAAGGTGATACAATCTCCCCGAAAATCTTCACATGTGCGTTGGAAGAGATCTTCAAAAAACTTGATCTGGAAAAAGAGGGGGGGTCAACATAGATGGAGAATGGCCAACAGATTTGCGATTCGCAGACAGTGTACCTTTAACAACAAATCCGTCAAAGGAATGGGGAAACAACTTAATGGCTTGAACGATGAAAGCAAAAAGATTGGCCTGAAAATACACAAAGGGAAAACAAAATTCATGACAAACTACAAAACCAATGAGTCCATAGAAATAGAAAATGAACAGATTGAAAAGGTTGACAGCTACAAGTATCTGGGTCAGACAGTGAAAATGGAAGACAACACGAGAGAGGAAGTTCTTATTAGAATCAATGTTGGCTGGATTTACTTTGGCCGATATAAAGATATCCTTTGTGACAGAGAGATGTTGTTACAACCAAAATTATTATAAAATGAAGGAAAAGTAAAGATTAATGCGATAAAATTGAGATAAAATGTTGCTTTTTCCCCCGACCTATTTCATGTTTATTACGCAAATAAAAACCCGGAAGTAAACAGCACTTACATTTAGGTTTTCAGGAAAATGAAGGAAAAGTAAAGATTATTGTGATAAAATCGAGATAAAATGTTGGTTTTTCCCCTGCCTATTTCATGTTTATTACGCATATAAAAGCCCGGAAATAAACAGCACTTACATTTAGGTTCCCAGTTTTACGTTGCTCTAATGCAATGCTACAATGGATAGTACCGGTCGGAAAAGATCGCGACATCCAAATATATATACAAAAATGTATTTATCTAAAAAACTACCGGACACACAATGTTCGTAAAATTCTATTCTGCGTGTGTTAAACATCAACACATGTTTTGCACTGTGAAAATTTAGAAGCCATCTGTGCATAATTTTAGTTTGCCAAGCAACATGAAGAACCAAGACCACTTGGATACACCTGAATATTTTATTTTACTCTTTCTACATAGGATTTAATACAACTTGTCCAGTACAATACGCAATGTCTGTGTGTCTGTCCATCTATTTTCTCGGAGATGGTAGATCTCACGGTCCTCAAACTTCCCCTCATTAAGCTTTTATGTTTTATTTTTTTACTAGTTCGTGTACAAAACTACCGTAATCTCCTTACGGTTCAACCGTGTTTCATTTACAAGCTTAATCAATATTGTCTGAAATAATTGCATACCTTCGTAGTCTAAAAATGCAAAGTTCCACTATAGCACCTCTGTAAGCAAAAGTGGACTAGGTTGTGACCCCAGGTCATATTATCTGTGTCTAAATCTGTTAGCTCTCTGCACTTCAGTTTAGGACGCCATATATTTTCATACAGATTTTAGGCTTCTTTGTCAACTCATGTTTGCATGCCTGAATACTTTCATGTGAGGAGTGAGCAGAAGATATAGGAAATTTTGATGCAACGTCATTCGGCCAGATATGCAACTTTAACAACCCAGGATTAAAGATTCTAAAATGTGATGTCAATCAGATATATCAGAAAACAAATGCATAGTGTACAAACTTTTTATGTTTTTTTTTTTGTCAGGATATGAGTGTATTGAGAGACTACGTGTCCTATGCCCGTACTTACGTCACCCCCAAGCTGAGTGAGGAGTCAAGTCAGATGCTCGTCCAGGCCTATGTTGAAATGCGCAAGATTGGAAGCTCCAAGGGCATGGTGTCTGCATATCCTAGGCAACTGGAGTCTCTGATACGACTTTCAGAAGCTCATGCTCGTATGAGGTTTTCCAATAAAGTAGAACCAATTGATGTGGAAGAGGCTAAGAGGTAAGCTTGTCCATTATGTTTCTATTTTGTTTAATTTGATCAGCTAAAGAAATCTTATTTTATTTTAAAACTTCAAGGGTGTCTAAAGCTCAGCTTTTAAATATCCAAGAATAATTTGGTGGATTAATTGTGACCTGCAGCTATATCGAAAGGTACTTTAAGGTCAGCGTAGTACGAGATAGGGTTATTGAAGCTGACCATAGTCACATATTGCATCCAAAATCCTATTAATCAGGATTCAATATCAAAAATATAAGAAATCTGTGTTAAAAACCAGATAAAAATCCTCTCTCCATCAAAGTTTTACTCGGTACAAAAACTCAATTTTCTTAGAACTACATGTAATGTATAGTTTTCCAAATCAGCCCAATACTTTTTAACAATTTGGATGCAACTCTGCAGCCAAACATCCAATAACCAAATGCAAGATGCCATTTTAAAGCTTAAAAATCTCAGCTTTTAGATGAGACCAAAAAAAATCAATTTTGCGTTTATGACGGGTTAGCGAGTCACAAATGTCTACTGATGGTTCTTTTCATTGATTGATTGATTGATTGATGAGGCATAAGATATCAAATATCTCTTATACAAACATGATATGATATTAGGCCTTGAATGCATGCTCAACAGGACAACATACTTACCATGTCAAAATGGTCCACTTTTTGTGACATTTTATAAAAACTAAATAACCTTCAGAAAATGTTTTATGGGAATACTATTTATGTCCAGTCACTTTAAATATTGGTAAAGCATTGAAAGTTGTTTTTATAATTTCATATTAAATATAAGACCAATTTCATTAAGAGTATTGTTATCAATAGTTTAACAGATTTAGCAATTGAATTGTTGTTCGTGGTTGGTCTCGTCAGCAGTCAAAAGTTTTTGCCAAATTTTAGGGAAACCATTTGCAAAAATGAAAATAATATTAGCTATCATTTTAGGAGTTCAAAGACATGGGCTTTATTTTTTATATTTTTTTTGAGCTAACAAACATTTGGTGGTGCAACAAGTCTTTGTTATCTTATAGTCTGATATATAGTTCCAATGTATTTTCTATTAATAATGGAGGCTTGGTGATGAAAAATCAATATACCACAAAATTTTGATATCAAATGTTGCACCAAATGTTTGATAGCTCAAAAGACCTGTTTTGACCCTTATTTATGATTTTTTCCACAGATTACATTATGAAGCCTTGAAGCAGGCAGCATTTGATCCACGCGATGGCACAATCAACATGGATATCCTTGGAACAGGCATGAGTGATGCGGCACGCAAACAACAGAAGGAATGCGCTGAAGGCATCAAGAAATATGTGGACGAAAACAAAGGCAAACAGGCCACCTTCAAATACACCACTCTGCTGGCAGAATTCAGGCAGCAGTCCGATCTGGTGAGTCACTTAGATTTTGGAGATAAAAGATTCTACAAACATGTTAATTTTTTTGATTCCCCAAATTACCATCAAGTTGTTACTGTACAAAAAATACTGTCCTTACATATGAAATTGCTGAAAAAGGGTTTTTTTCCCCTCAAATTTTTGTATTCGGAATTGTTTTTTGGTAGTTTGTGTTTTAATATTTGATTTGTAATGTATTTTGATTTATTTTGAGCCTCCTATTTTGAGCCTACAATGATGGGGTTGGCTAATAATAATAATGCACAATTTATGAAAATAATTTTAGAAAACGCACATTACAGTTTATAATGAAATATTTAGGAAAGCAGTTTTGAGTTGATAAGAGTGATTGGAGCAGAATATCATAGAGTATTTTGGTGTGTAGAAAGTGAGGACCTCTATCCTGGTCCATCTAAGGATGGCGGCTACTGGTTCTCAACTCAACAAACAAAACACAAGGCACTTGATACTGGGCATCTAAGTATCTGATTTAACATCCTTGCAGTCCAGGGTTGGCCGATTTAAATCAGGCTGATTTTAATCGCGATTTAAATCATGATTTTAATTGAAAAAATCTGATTTTAATCAACTTTTATGATTTAAATCACGATTTTTGCCAACCTTGCCTTGCACTTTGATTAAACAAATAGGGTACCCCTTATAGGTGATGAAGGATAGGTATATATAAACGCCTCTGATTTTCAACAATGATTTCCCAAAAGATGGTGCGCAGTTATTGTCCAATTCAAATAGATAAGAAATGTTCTGTAAATGTTAAGTTTGTGTAACAATGATTTTTCTGTCTTGTTTTTGTTGCAGCCCATATCAAGAGATTTGTTTGATGGTGCCATCAAGATCCTAGTAGATGAGGAATATTTCTTCCGATCTGGAAACACACTCCGCAAGTTGTAGTTTACCATTCCAGTAAGAGATATTACTGATTGTTGTTCCAAAATTGGATTTCACTAACTGTTGACATTGAATGTGGCGTTTATTATACTGTGGATTTCACAGTAACGTTACTTTGCAGTTTTGTTGCTTTGCAAGTTGAATTCATTTTTAAGTTAAACAAATAATGTACTACAGAACTTTTCATCGCTGTTAATTATTTTGGGGATGCGTAACTTGCAGCTACGAAAACTGAAAGAAACAAACTTCTCCAAACAAGTGACGAAGTAGAGCTACAAAACTACACAGGTATGAAAGTAGCTTAAACCAGATGATTTTGAATTTTTTATTGATTTATCATTGTATTGCTACAGTGTATCCATTAATTCCAAAGTAGAAGTAAATGTTCTATGTATGAGACTAAAACTGTTACTTTGTCTTTTACACAAACTTTGCATTCCATTTGCAACAAAAATGTTTGATTAAATATGAGTTTATATTTGGGAATTTTAATAGATCTGCAAAGCAGTTACAAAAGGGAATGAATTAAGAAGGCTTATTGAAAGAAGATTATTTTGTTTTACCACAAATGCTATGTTAGAAATATAGTTTTTGTGGAACGAGAGAGGTTTATTTATATTTTGTATTGAAAAAATATACTGAGATGTATCTTGACAAATAGAATATTGTTGTAAATAGGTCGCTTGTTGAGAATTTGTAGCATTGACTGAAGGATGAATTTGCTCTCATGGAGAGCTTGGGGAAGGAAGATTCTCCTGTTCAGCCTTATTTGAAATGAAATTTCGGACAAGTTATTTGAAAGGATTGGATACAAGTAAATTTTTGTTACTATAGCTCAATTCATACTCGGCCTCCAAACAAAATTTTTCCTACCAAACATTTGGTCGTGACGTAAAAATGAAGAGTGACTCCAAACAAAAGAAACATGTTATTGAATTGCCATATACATTGGACCAAATGTTTGCTACCCGTAGTTCATAGTTTAAGTTCGATGGAAAATATTTGGTGACGTCACGACCAAATGTTTGGTAGGAAAAATTTTGTTTGGAGGCCGAGTATGAATTGAGCTTATGTCTATATTATTGTATATTTATATTGCAAATAGGGGGGATGCAAGGTCAATATTACCATACTGGAAGTCAATTGCTTGTTTGATCGACTTGACATAATTGAGTGAGACGAAGTAAACTGCAGGACATGTTTAATTTTTCTTTGCGAATAATAGAAATTGTTGAAACAGTTCTCAAAAAATACAATTGTGCACTAGATAATTGTCGAATTACAATTCTTCAATCGACAATTCTTCACTATGTTCTATGTGTATTTTTTTCATCTCATGAAGTTTTTGTTCAAATAGGATTTTATTTAATACCGACATATTTATTTTCAGTTGGTTGTTAACAGGTTGTTATTGCTGACTTATAAATAGTCATTTTAGAATTTTATCTTCAAAATGGCATTTTAGCCATTTTCAACTTTGAGCTTGGGGGCATATTTCACTAAAATTATTTTTTGCGATGATTGCAAAATCTACAGCAAACTAGAATCCATCGTAAATATCGTTTCCGGTGACTTTTCCATTTCACTAACATCTTCTCACTTTCAATCTTCATGGACGAGCTTGTTGCAAAATGTGATGATCTTGTCCAAATATGACACTAAATAAAATCATGTGATATCAAGAATTTGCGATTATTTGCAATGTTGTTTTTTTTTGGGGGGGGATGTTCATAAGTACCCGCAAAATATTAAGCGGAAGCCAAATCATCGCGAATGTTTTGCAATAATTTTTTTAATAGTAAAATCGGTTTTGGGAAATCAATCGCAAATTGATTAAGTTTGGCATTTGCAATGGATTTAGACGTTAGTGAAATAGGCCCCAGATTGACAATGCTATTGTGTATCTAGTGTTAAATGGCAAAGAGCGAAGAAGTGTCACAACTATCATATTTGTTGCTCTTTTAATTGAATGATACTCTTCTTCTTGTGATTTAAATACGTTTAGAACACCATCTGCAATCATAGATCCATAGGAATAAAATTTCTACAACTGGCTTATGGATAAGGTACATTTAAGAATCTGACAGCATGTATCAATGTTAACGTTTTACAGGTCGTAGGAGTCAATTTTGAAATAAGTCTCATATTAACTACTTGCAGATTTAAAAAATATATAATTTATATGGTCCAGTCTTCCAAAACAAAACAAATACAAATTTTAGAGGATAATTAAGAAAATGTATATAAAGTTACGTAAATGGTTTGAATTCCAAATGTACATTTAAAAACAATTGTACTGAGAATACTGTAGTTTGAAGTACATAATAAACTTCTAAAATGTATTGCTTTTAAGTGTGTTGTTTTTGTTTAACATTTCTATTAACATTAATAAGTTTATACAGCTTTTAAAGTATACCCATTGATATATCAGCTGGCTCATGTTAAGGGTTGTTCACAATCAGAGTTCATGACGCTAGAAAACAATAAATGAACTCTATTTTCCCCAAACCTCGCTTAGTCCAACAATAGCTGCTGGCATATTAGATTTTAAACAACAATTCTCCATCCAGATTGTTTAACACATTTTTTACCCGCTATTGCGGAGGTTGGCAGTTTGATACCCAGCAGGGACATTTTACAAGGACAATTTTAAGGATTTTTCCAAGAAATATGCATGTTTGAAATAATCATCTTGATTGTGTGTGTGCTTTCATAAAATTTTGATCAATATAATCGAGAACATGTGGCAGCTATTGATCTAAGTGAATTTATGAAAAAACACTGCAAAGTATGCTAATGAAGTACCCAATTTGCCAGTGGCGTAGCCAGACTTTTTGGTTGGGGGGGGGGGCCAAAGACATTTCGTCCCAATATTTTCCCCCTGGCATTTGCACATTTCTTCCCAATTTTTTCCGGCGACAAATCCACTTTTGTACACCCAAAATAAATTCAAGTCGATTCGAAAAACTGACAAGCAAAAAAAACCCAAAAGGTTTTAAGCGTTTTCTTCACATGCCCTTGCCCCGTGCTGGCTACGCCACTGCAATTTGCATAATTTAGTCTGCAGCATATCACCTGAATCGTAAGAAGCAGTAATGATACTTAGTGACATGAAGGGTCTCAGGTCAAGCATGCACTATGAGATTTTTTTTTTTGTACAGATCTGTCCAAAAATCAGAAAATGCTCTGAAAGTCAACCCAAGGTCACTGCAAGTAACTTGATCAAGGTCAAGATAATAACAAATGTTCAAAAATTTGACCCATAGGTCATATCAAAATCAATACAATAACTACATGCACTTGATACAACATTCAGGGTGAAAAGGTCATTTGATGTCAAATTTCCATTTTTTTCCCCGAAAATTTCATAAAGTGATCAAAAATTCAACCCGAGGTAAATGATTCAGTTGACATTTGTTAAAGCGGGCATGCATGACTAATGATTTGCAAGATATGCCCTATAGCTAAGATTCCTTTTATCCATTTGCAGCGCGGTTGCGGTGCGTTTTGCACTGTAAGGGTACTGGTAGTATTATAATTAATAGCACACGATTGAATGGAGATGAATGGTATCAGGTTGAAAGCTGAGATTCAATTTTGTCCGTCTCTTTTTAACGCGTTTTCATTTCGGCATCTTCTCTAATTGAAAAGTTTCCGCATGACCAAAACGGATGAATCGCTCCAGGGACCGATTCAAATAAACAAATGGGTTTCCGGATAGCCGCACCGCAAACGGACCGGAGAAAAGGAATCGCTCTCGTTGAAAACCATTATATCAATTCAAAACACACCGCATGCGAAACGCATGCAGAATCACATTGAAAACGGACGGTCAAAATTGAATCTCAGCTTCAAATCCTATTCAATCACATGCTTTAAATTATACAACTACTAGTACCCCTACAGTGCAAAACGCATCGCAACCGCACCGCAAACGGATAAAAGGAATCTTAGCTTACATCTTTCTTGACATGTGTACGAGCCATAGTGACCCAGCTGAAAAATGTGCACTAATGCGAAATGGCATTAAAACTAACTTTAAAAAATTGGACCATGTCCTTTAAAAAAAATAAATGATAAATGAATTAAAAATTGAAGAGATAAAAGAAAACCTTAAACACAACTGAAAATTGCCCATTATCTAAAAAATCTTACGGCAAGTAATATCTGAGACAATTCAGGTATAATTGTCTCAGGTATTATATGCAGGGTATATGCTCGCACACATTTGCCTCCCTCTCTGGCCCCTCATTATGAATGCATGCCGCTGCTCTGAAATCAATGTTTACAAATATTCCAGCATCACCACTTGATGGTGGTGTGCTTTCAGTGAATAAATTGAGGTATGTGCATAAATCGATCAAGTCACCGCCCTCATTCATTATAAATGATGTTGACCGTTAATACTGTTCACTGACCATTGTAAGGTTGATCGACTTGTAGTAGCAAGAGATGAAAGGTGATTTGCATGCATAAACCAGGACTTGTCCACTGTGGGTGTAGGGGAGGTTAATTTATAACAACAAAATTGAGAAAGAATATAATTTCATCAGCAGATAATTTTGTACTAGAAGAGACTTTCAGAGAAAATTTCGGACTTCTAAAATAATAATTCAAGCCTTTATCCTGTTAAAGGAGCTTGATCCAATTTTTCAAAATTTAGTTTGGATGTCATGGCTCATTCTCCGATAAAGCGTGCAACTTTGGTTAGAGAAATTTGAACATTTTGACTACTAAATAACTCATGATAAACATACATCACATTTGGGTTATGAGAAAACTGAGCAACAATTTCGTACCAAAATCTCAAAAAGTTTGAAAAAAAAGTTGAGGCAATCGGACCATGCTCCTTAAAATTTTTCCATTTGGTATTGGTCCCAGAGTTTTGATTAGGTTTGGGTCTCTTAAAAATGTCTGGTTCAAATAATTATTTCTAGAACTGTGTACAGGAAACACTAAAATCTAACCATTTGTCAGAATTTATCAAACAGGTCGTGGAAAGGCACCTTCTGTTTCTATATTCCCCAATGCTCCAATTAGAACAAACCGAGGATCTGCGTAAGGATTACAAAAAATATATGAAAATTCATGTCAAACCATTGACATCAAACAGAAAAAGTGAAAAAGGTTAGTAAAATTGTGTTAAAGGTGGAATACTTTTAATTATTAGTCCATCTGGACCTTGCAGCAAACGCGAAGTGTGAGCGGGAGGCGAAGCTCAACGAAAGTCAGTGGCGTAGCCAGACTTTTTGGTCAAGGGGGCAAAGACATTTAGTCCCGATTTCCCCCCGGCGTTTTTGCCCCCCTGACCAAAAAGTCTGGCTACACCACTGATAGTAAAATCCAAAAAGTTGCAAAAATTTACACACAAATGGCTCAAATTGAGAGAGAACTGATTTGCAATATATCATTCTTTGATGGTGGAGTGGCTATCATCCTGTGTTTCCTAATTTCTAAATGTGTACATCAGACGGATTTACCAAATAAAAGATCAAACAAAGCTGGAGATAGTTAAATACATATCTTAAAAGAGAAACAAATTCATCAAAATAATTTGTTTGGCCATCACAGGTGTAGAAAAAAGATATTTTTAATTTTGCAAACTAGAAACACTGTTTTCATACCACTTTTGCGCCAGCGTAAAAATAAAAGTAGATAAAGAATTGCAATTTTCTCCAATATTCTTCAAAATCATGGAAAACTCCCGGGGGGGGGGGACTCCCATATATTGGCACATGTCATACTCCTGTCGATAGACCCCCTTTTTTTCTCACCCAATGACCCCCTTTTCACTGAGCTGTCACCCAGAGACCCCCTATTTTGAAAGTCAACTTTTTTATTGTGACTCTCATCCATTGCCCAGATTTTTCTAATTAAGCTTATTTTATTCAAAAACTGACACCAAATGACCCTGTTTTTCGCTTTTGCCAACAAATCGCTCGAAATGACCCAGTTTTTTTACCCTCTACACCGAATGACCCCCTATTTTTCAATGTATTTCTCACCTATTGCCCCTACATTTCGAAAGCAAGTAGGAGCAGGTACGTCACTTTCATATTTGAGTGCCCCCCGGGGGAAAACTACTATTACTATAAACATGTTCTATGATTCAAGTAAAAAAATATCTGTAGGTAAAAAATTAGTGGGAAGAATCTAGGCCAGTCCCTTTAATTTTGATAAATATAGGCACCCCCAGTGTCAATATCGGCAAAAACAATAAATACAAAGAATTTTAGAACATCAACAAACCTTTGAAATAATTAGTCTAAAAATTTCTGCATCAGGCCTATTTCAATCATTAATTTACTCGACCAATCTATCATATTCCTAATTTAACTCATCCCTACGATGAAAATGTTAGCTTCCGGAGATTCACACATATCAACAACGAACCAAGTCAGGGCCAAGGACGCAGAAATTATTCACGGGAAATATTTACGATCAAAGTATGGCATAACAGGCCGCCCAACTCGACGATTATCGGCAGGAAAAGAACACCAATTTACAATTTATACCTCGCAAAAGGATTATTGCAATTAAATATCAATGCGTGATAAACAACATGTTTTTGGAAAGGAGTGATGGATTTTATTTCAGCGTGAATTACTACACTTACTGCGCAGCAACCGGCTCGCCGTGTATAAACTGTCAAGTTGCTATTCACACTTACAACAGACCGGGGATGAATGCAAATGGTGTTGGCAAGTGATAAGCCTTTTACGTAACACCGAAAGGAATTTCCTGGCATTTGCAAAAATCACTGATTACTTTGTAGATCTACCTCATTTCCAATGCAATGCGTCACTCTGTCATTACCAATGGCCGCTGCCTTCGCCGATATCGAGGACTCGAGCAACAGCGAACAGGTATGGTGCCTGCTATGCTCAGAACGTTTGCCCGAGCCAAAAATCCTGCCTTGCCTACACAGTTTTTGTCGGCCGTGTTTGCTAAAGAAAATCGCCGAACCCGACCGCATCCGCTGCCCAATTTGCTTCCAGGAATCACCGTTAGGCGATTTAGGAGTAGACGGCCTACCGTCTACCTTTCTCATCAATAATATTTTGGACGTTGTTGGGAGTCATGATGATGAAACGGAAAACGGGTCAAATTTGGATAGTCCACGAACTTGTCATTCATGCGATGACGGGCAATTCGCAACGCGATTATGCAGGCAGTGTAACGAGCAACTTTGTGAAAGTTGTGTATCGGCTCATCAACGGGTAAGGCTAACGAAAGACCATGATATTATTAGAATAGAGTCACGAATGTCTAACAGAAGATTGCCAAGGCCTATCCAAAAGCAACAGAACTTTTATCAGGGTCATATGCAAATGCAGCCAGTATCAGATCGACCTCCCAGTTACTGTGATATTCACTCCAATGAAGTGCTACGCCTGTACTGTGACACCTGTACCAAGGCCATATGTCGTGACTGTGTATTAGATCATCGTGGTCACAGTTGTGTTTACCTCCAAGATGCTGTTCAAGACAGTAAAACCATTACTTTGAGATTACTAAGTGATACCAAGAACAGCGTTCGCATGTTACAAGAAAGCCTGTCAAGCACCCAAAATGTAGCAGAACGGGTCGAAATGCGAGCTCAGGCTATAGCATCTGATGTTCGTGGAACTATTCGCAGACATATGAGCGCCTTGGAAGAACGCGAGCGAGAATTACTCAGGAAAGTTGAGACCATTAGACAAGTGAAAGGATCTGCATTGCATCAGCAGTCTGAGGATCTGAAACGAGGATTGGAAGGACTGAGTGAATGCATTGGATCGGTGGAAAAATCTATTCACAGCGGCACAGATTTAGATGTCCTGAAAGCCAAAGATGAGATTGTTACACAAATGCAATCTTTGAAGATCTTGCGAGGACATTTGCACCCTCACGAGGACGACAACATTTTGTTTACTCCTCCAGATGCTGCGTTGCATACAGCCATTGGTTCTCTTGGTTTCATCAGCAGCAGTGCCTATGCTGCTGCGTGTTATGCCACTGGTGATGGGCTAAAAAGAGCTTTACGCGGTAAGCTTGCGTTCTTTATGATCCACACGAAAGATCACAACGGAGAACCAC
>JXSR01S006205.1:45108-56016 GCA_000969725.1 Ophiothrix spiculata
TTGATGAGGTCAAAGGTCACATCTGAAGGTCAAAGGTCATATGATGTCAAATTTCCCTAAACTTTCCATTTTTCTGATCGCGTCGGCCAGGGGGATCGTGTGGTTCCGAGAACCAGTATTTTTAGTTTCCTGTTGCAGCTTTTAAAATAGAGGGGCGGTCACTTTTCATTACTCATTATTCATCATTTTTGTAAGATTCAAATGTGTGAGATAATTCAATTGACATAGTATCCATACAGTACAGTAAATCACATACAAGAATTTTTTTTTATTTGTCAATGCACAGAAACATTATGCACTGCATTTTTTTCCATTTTCAACTTTCAATTTTGGGAGATAAAAATTTCAAATATTATTTGCCATGAATTAAGCCGGAATCAGCTATTTTGAGTATGCAATGCCAATATTTTCATTATTACTCATGTGCCATGCACCCACCCCATGGAAACTGTTTTATATCAACATGTCGGAGATGCCTGTTATTTTGAGCCATAAATACTTTGCCTTTTGTCTTTTAAAATATTAAAAAATAATGAAACCATCTCAAATAATGAATTAGTTGAGAATTTTGGATATTTGGAGCGGGCCGGGGCGGAAACAGGAAACTAAAAATCAAGTTCGACGGGCCTAATGACTTTCATTACAACTGGTTCTGGTTTGTAATATTGAATAAGCTCACAACAAATTAACCATGACTAAAGATGCTATACCTAGACATATTTTCACCCTTTTCTTTCACAACAGAACAAAAAGTACTAGAACATAGTTCTTAAGAATAGGTAAAGTAGATCTTGTCAAAAAACTTTTTGATCAAGTTTTGGTATCTGTGAAACAAAATTTGTCACTGCATTTACATTTACCTACATACAGAAAACACTACGGAATATGTTTGATGTAGCGCTGGATATTATTGTTTCAACACCAGGAGTGATGCTGAGAGGTCTTAGAGAAGGTGAGAGTCAGCTTTGTTTTTATCTGTCATAAGTTTTGCGAGACTAGACCTCTTCAGTAGTATAATCATATAATAAATGCATCAGAGCATCAGAGAGCAGCCTGTATTTGAACTGGTTGCGAGTGCCTAATACCCTGGTCACATAAGCCGCAAGAAACCGCAGCGCTGGTACGACACCGGTGACTGATTGCGATGCCCGGTCGGACACCGGTGGTATAACTGAAGACATCGTATACAAACCGCAAGGTTTCGACTCGGAATTAAATTCTTGCGGCATGCTTCCGGTGTCTTCTCTACGGCTCACGGACACCGGACGGGCGCCGGTCGGACACCTGCCGGTGTCCCACCGGAGTCTGCTGAATTGACGCCGTAAACACATCGTAACCTCGCCGCAAGGTTATGTGACCAGGGTATAACTCTTTTTCAGGATAATTGGTCCTAATCAAATAATGTTAATTTTTGCAATTAGGGGAATACCACACCTTCACCACAAGCCTGTAACGTTCCAAGCCAACTTTTTGACTCATGAATGGTGAGGAGCTAAAAAGTGTTCTTATTTTACTTGAGTACACTGCACAATACTCAACAGATTTGAACCTATAATCAGCGAACTAACTGCTAGGCCATGTATGTTTGCGCATTATAGGTCACGTTTGACATCAGTTTGTAGATTTACAACTAAAGTATCATGCATTTTGATTTAACAAAGTGAACATATTAAAAGAATAAATAACATGATGTGCTAAGATATACAAACAGTTACTTGCTGATAATGATGAGTGCAGAAGATTGTCTTTTTTGGTGACCCTACTGTTTTGAATTTGGGATCTTGTTATATGGAACATGAGATTAATGATTGCTGTTTAATCCATCATAGATCGTCATGTGAGTGCAAAAAAGTTGTAACTGCAATAGCTGCCATTTTACATAAATGTACATTACACTGTGAAATGTCCAGTCTTGGGTCAGTGGCTCTTGAAATGGTTCTTCAGGTGATGGTGAGACTTTTTGAATGATTTTTCACATATGTTATGACTCACACCGAAAAGGGGGACTTTACGATGATCTGCGGACTGAGATATCAGGCTTTGAAGTTGAGAAGTGGTAAAATTTTCGTCTGGGGGTGAATTTGAGATTTTGTGATATTATGAATCTTCAAAGTTTTAAAAATCTTCCTACCAAGCCGTTTTCTATAAAATTGCGAAAAAAAAATGATTTTATGACAATTTTCTAACACCGTGTCAATCTCCTTTTCGCAATTTTGTGATCGGAAGAACAAACATCCTCGAAAACAGGCCGTTTTCTCAGCTCAAATTTTCACTTCTCTGACCGACTGTCCTAGGTATGTAATTAAAGATATGTATCTTGACAATGTCTGTGTCAAATTTGATGATGATTGAGTGCTCCTGAGTACCCGTTGCTAAGGAGATTTTGTGTATAGTTGAATAGTAATCAATAAAATTGATGCTTTCACAAACCCAAACTTTAAAGCCTGTTTTCTCCAATTGCTATTTTTGAAAAGTGATCAACACGCTCTTACTAAAATAGCCATATTTTCGGAACGGATTGTTGTATCAATGTTTTTGAGGTACCAAATTACTTGTGAAACTCTAAGCTTTCACATGATGGCAAAAACCCAATTTTGATGTCGGAATCAAAGTCCCTCCTTTCGGTGTGAGTCATCACATATAGTGACCAGATGTAAAATAAGTATACAACATATGGGAGACATTGCAGACACGACTTTCTTGCACTCACATGAGGAGATAAAATGAAGCTAAAACAACAGAGCCAGATCATTCAAGGTTAGGTTAATCATATCAAATTGCAGGATGACAACATGAGGTTCAGTAAAGTGTCAGTAACCTTTAAAAGGATGATCAGCTTTAGTATATGCATGTTTTTTTTTAATCTGTCATCACAGATTTGGTGCGGCTTGATTTCCTCAGCCATATTGTCCTGGATGAAGTTGACACATTGCTAGATGACAGCTTCAGTAAAAGCATCCTTTACATATTGAGGGGAATTAGAGTGAGTAGAAAAATAAAATAACATAGCATTACACAAATGAAGGTACATTTAAAAGCTTGTACATTTTATTTGATACATCATAGGAAATTTTATGCCTATGCTTGTTTACAAAGTTTTTTTTAAAGAAAGAAAACTTGGCCAATGTGCCCAGTGCTCCTTCAGTGGATGGTATATACTATCATTGTGAGATAATGATCAGTCAATCATTAGATTGTGGTTTCCAATACTTAATGTGTCTGTCGGCATTCATTTTAATATGTGGATTATGCCTGGGCATCATTAATAAATATAGACCCAGATGTGCATGATACGTATTTAGAAAGTTGAATTTGCACACAACGCAAACACACTTGAGAATGTGCAGTTTGAGCAGTTTCAATAGATCAATATCAAAACTCAACACCACTAGCATCAGTGCACACTGAGTTGATAAAAGCTCAACTTTCAGTGTGCTTTCATGCCATCAGCTGCCACAATCCATTTGCACTTTTGAGTGTGAAGTCAATTACGGTTTCTTTTGGGTGAAAATGATCAAAACTGAGTTTGCATTTGCATCAAGTATATATTCAGCTGAAGGTGTAAAAAAGGACCTTAGCTGAAAAATGTTTTCTATGTCTAGATAACATAAAGAACAAAATGCATTAGCATGTATTATAATTGTGCTTTGTATCCCAGTGAAAAGGTAAAATGAATTGAATTGTACGAAAAATTTGTATCAGACCACAGTTTTACAAGTCAAACTTATATTGCTTTTAGAATATTATGAAGTGTGGGCCGTCGTGCATGAGAGGCCAACTACAACACATTGTACTACGCAATGTGTCGCTCATGGCTATCAATCAAGCTTGAAACCACAGACAAAAATTTGATAGCAATATTATTTAAAATATGAAAAGAACTATTTATAAAAGCATTTTCCTCCACTTTTTTAAAATCATGTATACTGATTGATAAATTTGTTACCTTCTGTTTGTCCTCATGCAGTGCAAAAAAAGTAAATGGTTTGGGTTCGTATCAAACTTGGCTTACAGCATAGTGTGATACGAACCCAAACAATTAATATTTTCTCATATTGCATGGACAAACAGGGTGTAATTAATAATATTAATTTGATTTCAGATCAGTGAACATGAGTCTGATATACAAGATGGATTTGCCCAGCTGGTATTAGTCGGTGCAACTATGCCAAAACTGATTTCTGAAACCCTTAAAGATGTCATTTCTGTAAGTAGCTGATTTGAAGTATATAAATATTGACTATTTGAATGTTGTTTTATATACCAAATATTGACATTTAACAACCTTGTTATTATTAATTATATTTAAGCTTTCATTATACAGGGTAGCTTCTTCAGTGGCTAAGCACTGCTATTCTAGAAGGCCCTGTTACAATTGTAATACAAATAAACATGATTTACAAATATTTACAAGATATTATATAAAAATAATTTCATATATACATATCATACAAAACAAAAGCTATAGTTAACATAAAATGATACATTTTAACCAAATGGGGAACATATTCAAATATCATTGATTAAATATTTGAATTGTCCAAGGGACAAAGAATTAAATTTTGAACGAGTGTCAGTATCAACAACGTTGTTCCAAAGGTTTGCTGCTCTGACATGAAAAGTTCTAAAGCCAGAATTGGTTTTAAAATGGGGAACAACAAGCATGTTTGATGAATGTCCCTTTGTACTGTAACTATGGGTAGTATGAGTGAAAATAAAGTTTGAACACAAATAATTAGGAGCTTCCCCAATGAGACACTTAAATAACATAACGAGAACATGTTTCTTCCACGTTACATCAAGCTTTTGCCAATTGAGATCATTATCATAGAATCAACTGAAGTTCTAATATCTGCAGACAGGATGATTCTAGCAAGGTTGTTCATAAGAACTTGAAGCCTGTTAGTAAGAGAGTGGAAGAACTAAAGAATCAGCAAGTTTTTTGAGAATATAACTTGGAAGGTAATATTTGACACGACGAATTACACCACCACGTTTAGAAACATTTGAAGCAATGAAGTCAATATGTTGAGCCCAAGTCATTTGAGCATCAAATACAAGACCCAAATATTTAAAACAATCAACCCTTTCAATAATTTCACCATTATATATCAATGAAATTTCTTTTAAACTTTCAAGCCTATGAGATGAACCAAAAAGCATAAATTTTGTTTTGCCAAGATTTAGAGTAAGATTATTTTCTCTAAACCAATCAGCCACTATACTCATATTATCATTAAGACTTTTTTGAAGAGAAGAAGAGTCTGGTGAGCTAACCAACAATGAAGTATCATCAGCATACATAACTGATTTACATAAAATATTATTTGGAAGATTGTTTACAAAAATAATAAATAATAAGGGACCTAATATAGACTCTTGTGGAATTCCAATATCAATAGGTTTTAAATCAGATAAAGGAAACAAATTTTAACAGATTGCATACGGTTACTGAGATAAGATTTAAACCAATTGAGTTCAATGTCACTGAAACCATATTTCTTGAGCTTTTTGATAAGAATGCTGTGGTTAACAGTATCAAAAGCTTTTTTGAGGTCAAGAAATATAGCACCAGTGACCTTTCCCTCATAGATGTTTTTTAAGAATAAAGTCCTGAACATCAATAACAGTAGTTGATATTGAGAAATGTGAACGAAATCCAGATTGTGATGAGCTAAGGAAATTATTTACGGACATGTATGAGTACACTTGATCATGCACTGCACGCTCAATTATTTTAGACACAACACTAAGAACTGAAATTGGACGATAATTGCCTACATTAGATTTACTGCCAGATTTAAAAATTGGAACTACTTTGGCATTTTTCCATTCTGAAGGAAAAACTGTTGTCAGCAATGAAAAATTACATATATAAGCAAGAGAATTACAAAATTACTGGGGCAGCAACTTTAAGCAATTTAACATCAATATAAAAGGCGTCTTATTTTGGATAAGACGTCGGAGCCCTGTGTACCCGGTCGGGTGCTACCAGCTACTTAGTGTTGTATACAAAGACTATGGGAAGTTTACCTCTTGAAAAGGGAATCTTACATTTTCTGTATTTGAAACTATCTGTAACTGTTTTATTGTTCCATTCAGGAGGAAGCCTTGCAAATCATTTCCACACCACAGCTGCACAGAATAATGCCTCATGTCAATCAAAAATTTCTGAGATTACACTCAAGTGATAAAGCAGGTATGTATAAATCAGAGGTATAGAGGGGAGGAGTGCAGTGTAGTAATCTCGCCTTGCAAGCACCGGGCTCAAATTTGAGGCAGTGTGTTAGGTTATTGGCCCAAATGATTTTTATCATTTTTGAGCCTATTTTTGGCAATATTCTAAAAAATCAAAAAATTGAGAAATGCATTCCTAGACCTTTGTTTCTAGATACTAAAAAGTAAAAGAGGTACAACTTTTATTTGTGCAAAATTTAGTTAGGTTGTTTACAGATATATTGGGCCAAGAACAAGTGTTTTGGGAC
Organism: Ophiothrix spiculata; assembly: GCA_000969725.1. Classification (NCBI taxonomy): domain Eukaryota; kingdom Metazoa; phylum Echinodermata; class Ophiuroidea; order Amphilepidida; family Ophiotrichidae; genus Ophiothrix; species Ophiothrix spiculata. The sequence continues at coordinate 51,594 of JXSR01S006205.1, forward strand.
CTTTGGTCCAAAATCATACATTTTGGTCCAAAACAGATCGAACCATTATCTTCTACATGCAAATCCACATCTAGAAATATATACTTTTATATGGATTTAATTATCGGTTGCTAAGTTACAAAGTATAAAATATTTCTGAAAATGAGCGGGTCACTGTGCCCTTATGTTTTTGTTGCATCTGTTTGATTTGCCTTATGGGCCCTTGAATTTAGGTGTTGCAAAAATGGTGTTTATTAAGATGTTAATTGAAGGTACAACATCAATGGGGCTTTGGACTTACACAAGCTGTACCCTCATAGAGTTAACATTTAACAGGATTGAAAGAAATCTACATTGTGTTTTCTTGTTTCCAGTGACATTGATTGAGTTGGTGAAGCGGGATGACCAAGCTGGTATCCCTGTCATGGTTTTCTGTAACAATATCCCTACATGTGATTGGCTGACAAAGCTACTAGAAGATAGTAAAATCAAAGTACTTAGAATGCATGGCAGTAACGCCAGTCCAGAGGTAAGATTGACTTTAAAGATGTATAGTCCAATATCCGTGTCAAGTCCCTACATATGCACGTGATTGGCCGACAAAGCTATTGAAGATAGTAAAATTTATCTACTTTTTCCAAGGTAAAATCAAAGTATACTTAGAATGCATGGCAGTAACTCCACTACAGATGTAAACATTACTTTAAAGGTGCATGGAACAAAATCTCTGGCAAGTGGTTTTTTTTTCAACAATATCCCTACTTGTGATTTGTTGAAACAAATCTACTGGAATATAGTAATATCAAAGAATGCATGGCAGTAACCCCAGTCCACAGGTAAGAATTGCTTTTAAAGGTTGTGGTCCAATATCTCTGCCATGCTCTTTTTCCAACAATTTTCCTACTTGCGATTGGTTGACACAAACAAAGCTAGTAGAAGATTGTAATATCAAAGTTCTAAGAATAGATCATATTGTACAATCTATTATTATTGTATTTTCTAGTACTAGAAAGTGTTATCTGCATTTTGTAAAGCTCTTGTATACAATCAAAATGCAGTGTGTTTTGAGAAATGATGTACAATTGTGTTTTGACAAACATGGAAATAAATTAAGGTAAAAATTACTTTAAAGGTGCATGGTACAGCATTTCAGCAAAGAGGTTCTAAAATCTTTGACCTCAGCCACTTTTTTGTCACCAATATCCCTACATGTGATTGGTTGACAAAAGCTACTGGTAAATCCCAATCCAGCGGTAAGGATGATGATCTTAACCACAGATATAAAAAAGAGAAATTCCAAACTTTGATTGAACCGTCGTGGAAAGTAATTTGCAGACAGGATTTGCTGAAACCTACTAAACCTGTTTCAGAACTGAATTGGGTGTTTGAACAGTGGCTTGACTCTTATGGACTCAAGAGTTACCCAAAGGACCCCTTGTGAGTGATGGTCTCCTGAAGGGTATCCCTCAATTGTAGGTTCTAACTAAGATTACTATTTTAAACAGGTGCTCTCTTTAAATGCTCTTTTCCAAAAGTAACATAGCAAAATTCTCTGAACGACTCTTTCCCCAGATTGATGAAATCATCATTTTTAGGTACTCTAGCAACTATGTCTGTTTGAGGGGGGAGAACTTTACAAATGCAAGATAAAAGGGAATGTTCCACTAAGTGTGTGGATTTTAAAAGTCTAAATGTGGGTCCTAAAAAGGAAATGTCAAAGTCTCACAGATACATATTTTCATTTGTTTTTAGTCATTTTTAAGTATTTTGCAAGAAATTTACAATTGAACCATCAAAAATTCATGTTTAAAAGAATGTTCTATATAACAAATTTCACAGATATTTCATCAGTTGCGTGTCAAATTTGAGGTTCAATTGATGTCCGACATTTTAGTGCATTTTGTCAAATTTATGAATAGTATACTGAGATGGTTAACCTGTATCAGTCGTAGGGCGTATGGGGTACGCCCTAAATTACTGCCAGCCACAGGCGAAGGACATATCCCATACGCCCTAACCACCAATGAACTATAACTGAACTCACTACATGTACTTCTGCCCTTCAAAATTACTATTCCAGGTGTTTTGTATAGTTCAAACAGGTGTATTATGCTTATGTCTCATTGAATTATGTAGGATATGTCTAAGGATAATTTGAATTGACTTTTAAGGTCAGTTTAAAGGTAAAATGCCTTCAGCCTGGGGTGGAAAAAATGGTCAGACAGGAAAGGGTTAAAACTGATTTTCAACACAAAGTTAAAATTCATATACCTTGAATTTTATGAATAGTATGAACTTAAATGCATCATGTTTGCTACCATTTGCTATCAGCTTGACGGTGTTTATATATTTGTTGTAATTTTTTGTAATTTCAGAAAAGAGAGGGTGTTTTAAATTCCTTCATGAAAGGAGTAACTAATGTTTTGGTGTGTACAGATGTGAGCTCAAGGGGTGTCGACACTATCAAGGTAAAGTGACATTGCATTACATATGTATATGTGATGCATAGATTTAGAGGGAAGATACCAGACTCGGCGCCATTCTTATTCTGGCATTGGGATCATATTGGGGGTGTTTAGATTTTTTGCAAATGATAAATCGTGTTTGTCATAAGGCACAAAAAGAACTTTTCTCAGGTTCCCATGCGCAAAGGGTTAGAAATTTACATTTTACCACATCTCTTTGGGTTTTTTTTAGGTTTCCAATAGATTTTTCGTTTTTGTTTGTTGTTGTTGTTGGTTTTTTTGCATTGAAAAAATGAAGAAAATTTGAATGCTAAGCAGTCGAAAAAAAACCACAATTTAAAATAAAAATTCCACCTAGCGCATAGCCTTTTCAACAACAACAAATTGCACAGGGCTTAGTGTTTTGGGCCAAATGAACCTGACATAAAGATTTTTTGGCCTAATGGATGAATATTAAAAACACATCACATTCACCTTGAATCCAGTTTTACTTACAAAGGCCATCGTACAGCAGGTCTCCAGAGGATTCAAATACCCCTGATTTGAGGCCTATAGCTGACGATAACATTACATTTGGCTGTATAGGCTGTAGTTTGGTATCTCCCCTCTATATCTATTAGGTAACCCTAAATATTCTGATTTGCTTTTACACACTGTTATTTTAACGTTGGGAGTTCACGGTTAAAACCGTTTACACTGTATTTTATTTTCGAGTAACCATGTAAACGTGTTGTAATTCACACAGAGTACTACTCAGCTAGTGACTCGGTGTGTGACGGTTGAGCTTAAAACATCGCTCTTCTCAAGGTCAATTTCAAACTTTTTTCATTTAGGTAAAACTAATACATTTTAGTATTCACAAAAGTCGATTTATCATTCGTCTGTACCTGTTTTTAACCTCTATCACTCAGAATCTGAGAATTCTGTGTGATTTGCATGATTCATTGGTTATTTCATGCCATTTCAAGTGGCAAAATAATGTTTATTCCACTGCGCATCTGTACTGTGCAAGCACAAGCTATACATACGATGGTGAACGTATGTTATGAGTGTTGATATTTAGAGCTAGGATGTTATATGGCGTGCAATACGCAATCTGATACTGCGATTTGAGCCTGAAAAACTTGATGTAATCCATCGATTAATGAATGAAATAATTTAAATGAAAAAACAGCGATCATACATAGCAAATATTTTTTTATGTGATGCTTTGTGTCAGAGTGTGCATGGTGGCGCGTTGGTACCAATCGCAGGATATAGCGCGTGCATTTGATAGCTTTCAGACTATTAAACTTTGGGCATTTTAAATGATTTTGATTACAACGACGGAGAAGATTGTTTTTGCTCGGATTTAAAGGTAAAACTTTAGTTGAGGGTATATGTGAACGGTGTTCATGAGATGAACGCTTGATTTTGCCCGAGGGTTGAGCTGGCATTCGGGAAAATGAACCCATAAATCACTACACTAAGCATGTTGAATTTTTTGAGCCAGCTAGGCATTGACAAATGAGTATTGAAAGCAAAATATTTAATTTGCATCTATCATCATATATAGTAATTGAATTTGTAATTGTTTCAGTTGATTGACCCAGATTTTGTTTTCATTATCTCCAGGTTCGTCATGTAATCAATTTTGACTTCCCTAATCATATGTCTGACTACATACACAGAGCAGGCAGGGTAGGCAGAGTAGGCAGTGAAAATACTGGCCATGTCACAAGCTTTGTGGTCCAGAAATGGGACGTTGATGTTGTAAATAGAATTGAGGTGAGTATAGAGTAGGCAGGGAGGAATTACTTTGGTTCTTAAAGCATTTTAGTCAGATAAAAAAGTGCAGTATGCCTAAAAGTGTGCCCTGGAAGCAGTTTTTCTAACTCATATAGCGTTTGCACTCTAAAAAATGGCTGTCATGTAAAATTACGATTTGTAATATATATATATCTCCTCTGATTGCAAGTATAGACTTAGTAAGGATTTTT
>JXSR01S006209.1:0-10698 GCA_000969725.1 Ophiothrix spiculata
TTTTTTTAATAATTTGACCTTTCTTGACCCCAATGACCCCCCGGATGACCTCCGATGAAAAATTCCTGAACACCCTAAAGGTAGCCCTGCCCAAGGATGCCTCCACCCGAGTTTCATTGAAATCGGTTGAAATGTGTAAACGAAGAAGCGTTTTAAAGAATTTTGGAAAGCGCCCTCGTTTGACCCCTGGTGACTTCGGGTTGCAAAATCGTTGATCGCTGGTCTGAGAGGAACATAAACTTAATAACATTTACATTCGATTTTTGTCAAGTCCTTAAAAATTAAAAAACAAAAATATGCTTCGTTTAAGAGATACAGACATTTTTCCGTTTCAAGTTTCCATAGGATTACATGTAAGAGCGCCATCTTAAAACGTGTTGTATTCGTTAATTAAATGGTCGATTGGGCCGATTTTTGGATATGTGATGCGCAATTCAAAATAAGGTAGGGTTAACATTTTGAGGGGGTTGCATTGACATTTACCAAAAAAAAATTATTTGACCCTTGACCTATGACCTTTGGGGTCAAGGGTACCATAAATATTTTCAGTATATTTTTATCAATATATCTATGCAAGTACCATAAATGTAGCACCTTCCTATGGCCGAATACTGATTTTTTATTATTATTTTAAATAATTTGACCTTTGACCTGTGAACTTTGACCTTTGGGGGTCAAGGGTACTAAAAATATGTTCGGTATATTTTTATCAATCAATCTATGCAAGAACCATCATTCCAGCACCTTCCTATGGTCAGATACTGATTTTTGATCATTTTTTTAGTAATTTGACCTTTCTGACCCCAATGACCCCCTGGATGACCTCCGATCAAAAATTCCTGAACACCCCGAAGGAGCCCTGCCCAAGGATGCCTCAACCCAAGTTTCGTCGAAATCGGTCGAAATTTGTAGACGAAGAAGCGTTTTAAAGAATTTTGGAAAGCACCCTCGTTTGACTCCCGGTGACCTCGGGTCGCCAAATCGCGAACACCCCCGTAGCCCCTTTACCCAAGGATCATCCTGTGCGAGTTTCACGAAAATCCGTCGAAGCATATACGAGAAGAAGCATATTTACGAAAGTTGGACGATAGATAGATAGACCGATAGACCGATAGATAGATAGATAGACTAGATCATGGTTCTATAAACCCAGGCACTATGTGCATGGGTTAATAATATACCTGGGGAGCAAAAACCCCATTTTTGCATATGTCTAATAGCCATTTCGTCCATACCCATTTCGATTATTTCTACTTTGCCCACTGACCATTATGTCTATTGACTAGTTGGTCCAATGCCCATGTTGTCCAATGGCCATTTGATCCAATAGCCACTTCATTAATTCCCATTTTGTCCAAAACCTACTTTGTTCATGCCCACTTTGTCCAAACCCGCCTCATCAAATGCCCTCTTTGTCCATGCCCACTTTGTCCATACCATTTTTGTCCAATGCCCACTTTGACTTTGACTTTTCATTTCAATTTGTCGCAGTTCTGACGTACCGGCACAAGAGGTATTTTTGACAAAATGAGTTATTAGTTTGATTTCTGAATCTATAAAACATGTTCTTTTTCCTCCAACAATCAAAAAAACAATTTACCTATATAACTAAATGACACTATTTAAATTTAAATATTACCCATTGAAAATTATGAGCATGTTTAAAAAAGTCACGTGCCGGTATGTCTGAACACAAACTATCCATTTCGTATGGCACATAAGCCCTTATGTATTTCCTTATAATATTTCTTTTGTTATTCCTTGGTTTACTCTTGTGCCGGTATGTCAGAACACAAACTACTCATTTTACATTGCCACATAACGTTATGTATTTCCTTATGATATGTGTGGTACATAACGAAAAACTCTTGTGATATTCAGACATACCGGCACATAACTTTAACTGTAATTTTATTTCAATTAATGAATGCAATGATCTTGGAAAAGATTTGTAAATAATCTTGAAAACATGGTTTTTCACATAAATGCAAAAAGATATGTCAACCACATGATGAAATTACACAATAAATTTTTACATGTAGCGAATTTTTAAACACTGATTTTCTCAAAACAGCATTTTGACTCTTGTGCCTGTATATTAGAACAGGGACTAATTGTTCAAAAATATTGAGACCCACACCCTGTTAACAAGGAATATATAAAAAGACACAAAACACTTATTTAAAAGCTATGTAATATCCTTTATTTCTGTACAAACCATATAACATTGGCATTCAATATAAAATGTTCTTGAATACTTTTTATCTTATTTAGCACAGCATTATTTATAGAAAAAGCAAGAGAGAAACATTCCAAGGGTGACACTCGTTTAACTTATATTTGCCTCTGAAAAGCATAGTATCTATCTATTATACACTACATATTCATATCTGACTACTTTTTTCACTTTGTTGAATGCTTAATTTTGCTGTTTTAAAAGACAATATAAAGGAGAAGCAGGTCTCGCCGCCATTTTAATTTGGCGATGTGCAAAGGTGGTTTCAGAGTAGCTGTCGTTGCAGCTCACAACGTTGGGGCAGACGACCAAACATTTGCAATTTTGAGTTGTCGTACTGTAGCACGACACATTTGCATATTGCCGCAAGAAAAGTTGAATTTATTGCAACAAAATAATGTGTCGTTGCGGCCATCACGACAGGGTAATCGATATATCGGCTTGTCGTACGGCAAGGAGATGCGACAAGGTCGAGTTTGCGCACTTTAAATTTTTGACGCCACATTGGTTGTGCGACAACACGACAGGCAAGTCTGAAACCAGCTTAAATCCTATGGGATGGCACACCCGGCACACATCTTAGATTGTCGCTCATGAAGGATGAGTTATTGTCCTCCAGCATTTTATGGCTTCACATGCTACACTTTGAGAGTCTTTGACTTTGAGACGACATCATGGGAAAATTTGCTAATCTAGCTTAGAGTTACAAATTATCTGACTTTTTCCAGCACAGCACCTCTGTATACTAAAATTTTGTAGTATAGTTGATTGTTTTCTTTGTTTTACTTTGCACATCCTATTAAACAACTAAAACGTGGGCATTCCCTCCTAACCAATCATAACATATTTTTTTATTCTTAAAAAGCTAGTCTCCTGAATATTCATGATTTGTGCCAAGACGATCAAAAAAGGGTAAACTGGGTAATCGGCTGTACTTTTACTGCGACGAGTCCCCCCAAAATAGCTCAAAATGGCTGAAAATGACCATTTCGCCATCAAAAAACTGAATTTTGAGGATTTTATAGGTAAAAACCGCAGGTACTTTCCACCATGGCAAAGTAAGATTTTTATGAAAGATTATACTTTAAAGATGTATATACTAAGCGAAGAACAGCTACTGGCAAATAAAATGCCATGCAAACTTTCTGTTGAGTAGAGGTGTGTACATTTTCCATATGGAATAGAATCACTAGTGGGATATCACACTAAATAATTCACAAAAAGTATTTGTATGCATTACTACACATTTGAGCGAAGCTACTGTACATAATAGGTCATACCATCTCTCTAAATGTGTTTTGTTATTTTCAACCAAAGCTGTACAACACAACACATGTGTATGGTGTTTTATCCCCTTGTTCAGGGGTATATCACATCAAAAGGTAATATAAAAATTCAAATATCAAAACAAGATTTTGAAATCCCTGCATTTCGTACAAGTCCAATGATATCATTGTACCAACCAAAATCTAATCATTATTTTCGTGTATATTAAACTATGTACTAAAAATCTATAAGATTCCAATGGTTGTGACACATCACATTTGTGACAGTCCATCCCAAACCAGATGTAAATGCAGCCTCTTGTCATTTTAAAATTATAAAAGAGACCACGCTTTAAGGATTAAAATGATACCTTAATGAACTTCACACACCATTTACAGAAGTCAAGTTATGGTACGTCAAAGGTTGTCAAGGAGTGAAATGTTTAACTGAGATAAACACGTTCAAAAATCAGTTAGTCCTACTTTTTTGTTGATTGTCCTGAAAATAAACAGCTATATAGCTATATTTCATATTTTCGATTATTTTTTGAAATGAAACTTTGCTGGTGTTTTGAAGTTAGCACAAGGATTGCGAATCTGTCAAAAAATCAATTTTGGCAAATTACTATCTTAACACATATTTAAACGTGTAGCGTAAAATGAAGTTTGCTGCATTTACGGCTCCTTTGGAATGGACGGTCACATTTGAGAAAACACATTGGAAACAAATTTAGAACATGAGTGCACCAATGGTGCAGAAGCTCAAGCATCATATTGCAAATGAAATTAGATAAGGCTATTGAAAATCTATCTGAGTTTCCCTTCAAATAAATTGTGACCCGTCATATTGAAAGGTACCTTTAGGGGTCCCAAAATGAAAATTGATTTTTTTGGCCTCATCTGAAAGATTATATTTTAAGCTTTAAAATGACACCGTTCGATTGCAAAGTTACATCCAAATCGGTAAAAGGCATCGGGCTGATTCAGAAAACTATAGTTCTGAGCAAATCAAATTTAAAGTTTCTGTACTGGTCAAACTTGAATAGGGAAAGGATTGTTATCTTGGTTTTTAAAACATTTGTCTTATGTTTTGGGTGTTGGAACCTGATTAATATGATAGAATACACTTCAAAGATAACATTTCTGATGAAATTAGAAATTCGACCTTGGACGTGATTTTCGACTATGCTCAGCTTCAAAGGCCCGTATCTTGTAATTTACTATGCCGACCTTAAGGTACCTTTCGATATGACGGGTCACAATTTCAAATATTTGTCATTTTAAGTTAAAGTTTTCAGTTTTATTTTTTGATATGAATTCAAGTGCAAATCCCAAAATAAAGTGACTGGAAACTCAAAATTGACTTTCCAAGGCCCAATTGGGCTACACACAAAATATATATACAGTACCCTGCGCTATTAATACCATTTAATTTGAAATTGTAAAAAGTTTCAGTTGCTAATTTGACTTGATAGAAGAATACATCATCTTCAATATACTGAATATATCAACAATCTTTTATATAAATTTTTGTAAATATTTTACAGTTTGAAACACAAAATACAATTTATTGCAAAGATTTAAAAAAGCACAAAATCCTACTTTAAAAAATGTATGTCCATCTTCAGAGGGGAGGTTACTTCAAGTATTGGCTAGAATAAAAGTTAGCGAGCACCAAGGCATTTTACTGATGTGCAACCATACATGGACATCAACCAAGCTATTTCGAGCCCCCTTTACACTGATTTTTGGTATGCTGCAGCTAGCCCCTTTCACAATGAGTTTTGGTATGCTGCAACTCTATGCATGCTCAAATTCAAAAATTGAAAAAAAAACCTTCCCTAGACATTTGTTTCCAGATTAAAAAAAAAACTCAAAATTTCATGAATGCACATTTTTTAGGCTTTCCAGTAATTTTGGGAGTAAAAAATGTGGCATTTTTGGCACTTTTTGTCAATATTGCCCATTTTGAACAAAAACTGTTTTATTGTTTTCAATATTTTTTATGGAAATAAAGATTGAATTGAATTGAAACTGATTACCACCATGCTTAATACATAAGAATCCGCTTCTATGGAATTATATTTTATATGGTTTATAGAATTAGTTTGAGAGTTATTTCTGTTGTGGGTCTGTGTCTATCTTTCAGACAACGTACTGTAATTTCCGGAATATAAGCTGCATCCCCAGAAAAGTCAAAAAATAAGTTTCAACCATCGCCGTATAAGCTGCAGCGGCTCTTGTCGGTGCATAAATCAACATATAAGTCGGTGCATAAATCAACATATAAGCCGCGGTTAATATTCCAGAAATTACGGTAATGAGTTTTATTTTAGAAATTGACACAAAAGGCGAGTTGAAAATTGTCAATGCAAATACACAGATACCTTAACTGGTGCCTTTTCAAAATTGACCAACATGATACTGGCTATGAGCACACAAGCTCCCTTGTGGAACAATAGGCAGGATTCATAAAAGTAGCAATTGCTAGTAAGAAAAAGACATTAAGAAAAAGCAATAGCTAGACTAGAAATTTTTTTAGCCTTAGCAATTGCTGAAAAACATATTCACAATTCATATTGCTTACATGAAATTAGAAATTGCTTTGTCTACCAGTAAAATGTAAGTAATTGCTACACGTTGTAAGCAATGTTCAATGTTCAATGTTTATTTTAGCAAAAGGTCAGCATTTTGAATACAAATGTAAGCAATTACTAATCAGACGAGCAATTGCTTGGAAGGGATTAGAAATAGCTTTTGCAGCCTTGGCTTTTTATTGCAAGTCAATGCTAGCTTTTAAGAATAGAAATTCAAGAAAAAGCTATAGAAATAGCAATTGCTACTTTTTAATATTTGCCTACTGTGTCATCAACTAAAATTATACCACTGCCATGAATCAGGCAAAATAATTTGGTGTAGTGGTGTACCCATGGGGATGCCAAGAGAACCACATCGTATCCCAAATCAGTCCGGGCAATGCTCCAGATCTGAAGCCGCTTCAAATCTGGCGTAACGGCACCAGATCTGAAGCCATATATCCCATAATGCATCGCAACAAGCAATGACAATCGTTTACAATTCAAATTTCAGACTGATTTTTACTGTAAAATATGATAGAAATTTATAGTTTTTTGATAATTTATGGTTTATTTGTGACTTATTATATATTCATGTACAAGATTGAGTAAAACTACATTAATTTTAATTAATTACGTAAGTTAATTAAAGGTGCAATTCATGATTTTGATGTGGCCTCTTTTCTAGCTAAATAAAAAGAAGAGTACAACATAAATATATACTGAAAATTTCACTTCATTCCGACCATTCGTTTCCAAGTTACAAGCTTTTCAGCATTTTGAAAATCCCCATAGACTACTGTGTTGTAATTACTGTCGGGGCCCCGACAATAATTAGAAAATGACACATTTTCTCACTTTTCTCAAAAATGCAAGCACATATGAAAGAATTGTTTGGGGATCGTAACATATACCACTTGAGGATTCTTATAAGCTAAAAAAATCAAATTTGATAGGGGTGACCTTGAGGGTGAAAAGTGGATCATGAATTGCCCCTTTAACTAATTTGTTTAATTAATCGGATTAACCTCAGTTAGTAGAATGTTTTACTCACATGGAACTTTTAGCCAATATCATATACTTGATGAAAATATAAGAATTTGTTTATCCTGACCTAAAATAAACTGTCGATAAACAAAAAACTACAAAATTACTCCAGATCTGGAGCATAGGCTCCAGATCTGAAGCCGGATTCAGATCTGGAGTATTGCCCGGACTGCAAATGAAATCAAGGAATATCTCAGATTCAATAAAGTGTACAGTTTACACCACCCTTTTGCCCCTACCAAATATTCTGCCCTTGCCCCCCAAAATGTTTGTTCACAATACTACTGGTAACAGCTCATAAAAAAGGGTGGGTTGCTGACATTGCATTTGTAGTTTCACACAGCCTACAATAACAACTATATAAAGGTAGTCAAAAAAGTATTACCTCACCTGTAAGAAATGGCACATATGCCATGCCGACATTGATTTTTTTGTCAAACATAGGCATCAAATGAAAGCTGAAATTCAAGCTCTTGTACTAACAAATTACAAGTTTGAGCCATTATTTACAAGTGAGGCGATACTTTTTGACTACCTTTATTTATCAAGTGCTCAGAACTTAATTGTTTACCATTTTTAAAGTAAAATTATAATCTTTTGTTTCTTTGTATTCATTTTCACTGTGATCTTACCATATAATCTTGCCTGGAATGGTACTTTCCACTGGACAATTCGCAGCTAGTTAGTTCCTTGTTCAAGGGAATTTCAAGCACACTCAACTTTTGGCACCAGCGGGGCTCGAACTCAGGACCTTCAGCAATGCAAGTTAACACCTTATGAATTGAGCTAACTTGACTGCAGATAGACCAGTTTCACATATCCTATAATGCATGCTGACACTTGAAGTACCATTTAAATATGGGTACTTCTGCGCAATAATGCATTATACGTATTAGGCTGCAATCACATAGAAGTATACGGTATTCGCTATATGCTATTCGATGGCTATATTTTATACAGGCACGGTGAGCTATACGTTTTCCTCTTATGTGACCCGGTAGGATCAAATTCATGTGTTCGATTGAATCTATACGCGTACCCAAGTGAAATATTGCACCGTATACCCGAATAGTATAGTTCTATGTGATCGCAGCCTTATGGTAATTTTCAGCGTGCATTATGGGACATGTGAAAGTGGTATAATGAGCAAATTGATTGATGTGTTTTGCAAACAAATAGTCCACTAGAATAGATTCACTTTACAGTCCAGTGTAAAAAGCTGTAAAAGATTCAATTTCATGAACCAAATAATTTGGGCTGTTTGGGTGCGGCATGTCATACTATGTAATTGTTTGCGAGTATGACATTTGTCTTAATTGTGTAAAATTTGTGCAATAAATGATAATAACCCAAATGTTACTGATAGCACACATGTAACAGATTGCAATCTGGACAATGTTTTTAGAGAACAAAAAAGCAAGTAACACAAGAGCATTGATCTACATCGATACAGATTGAGTCCGCAAGTGCAGAATATGTCTATACGATGGAAAATCAATCCAAACGCGATTCCTGCAATATTGTCAACTGCGTATGTGTCTGTGCCTATAATGTGAAGCACATACCTATGAGTTTTTCCAAATCATCTGGCAATGCAAAAACACTTGCAGAACTTGAGGGCTCTGTCAGACATCACCTTAAGGCTGGGGTAGACCTTCAAATGGCATACATGGTTTTTGTACTCTAACTCTCAAACTAATTGTATAAACTATATAAAAGTATACATTTTTAGAAGCGGATTTTTACCCTGAACATGATGATGATATTAGTTTGTGACCAAAAATGACAATTTTGGCAAAAAATGCCAAAAACCGTATTTTTTGCCCCAAAATTTCTGGAAAGCCTAACTAAAATTTGCATTTGTGAAATGTTGAAATTTTTTGCTTTTTGGAATCTAGAAACAAATGTCTAGGAACGGTTTTCTCAAATTTTTGATTTGTTTCTTAGATTTAAAGAAAATGCCAAAAATAGGTCAAAATATGTAAACAAATCCCACCGCTGCCACCAAAATGGCAATTTTTGGCCTATTTTTGGCAATTTTTCAAAAAATAAGATAAAAATCAAAAATTTGAGAAAACCGTTCCTAGACAATTGTTTCTAAATTACAAAAAGCAAAAAAGTTCAAAATTTCACGAATGCAACTTTTAGTTAGGCTTTCCAGAAATTTTTGGGCAAAAATGATGATTTTTGGCATTTTTTTGTCAAAATCGACATTTTGGTCAAAAATCGATATCGTCAATGTGTTCAGGGTAAAAATTCACTGCTAAAAATGTATACTTTTATATTGTCTATGCAATTAGTTTGAGAGTTAGAGTACAAAAACCATTCATGCCATTTGAAGGTCTACCCCAGCCTTAAAGAGCCCAAACACATCAATAACGTACACTCTTTACCATACCAGTGTACGTTATTCATACATATTTGTACATTTTGTGATGTGTGACCATAGATTTACAGGGGAGATACAAGGCACGCCGCAATTTTTATTCCGGCATGGAGACAAAATTGGGGGTATTCGGGTTTTTGCCGATAGCTTGCCGATGATGCATCGCACCTTGTCATAATGCGCGAATATTGAAACACACTTTGCGTGCAGGTTGGCGTATCATTCGCGTAAATTATTATTTGCGCAGGTTGTCTCTAGGCGTTACCAAGTCTCGGCACACGGGGTTGATTTTGGCGGGAGCCGAATGGACCCGAATACCCCCAATTTGAGCTCCATGACTGACGACGCCATTACACGTGTTGGTATACAAAGCCTGGTATCTCCCTTTTAAATCTACGTGTGTGACAGAACTTTTGCAGGATCTAGATTGATGTGGATCCTAGGAATCTTGATTGATTTAGATCCAAACTCTCATGTAGCTTGTCCCAATTCTATTAGGTGCTGGGTACATTGTAGTGATAAATGATAAAGATCGAAAAAAAATTCTGCATGTAATGGTCATATGGTAGCACTCACACCTGGATGATAAAACAGACATTTTTTTTATTGATTTAAGGTTATACTGCTACGGTCTGATTAGCGCTTCACTGACATCAATAGCAGCGTATTCGTTTGGACCAGTGTTACAAATTCTGGAAGATGTCCTGCCGTTAATTCTCTTGCAGTTAGTTGTTGTTGGCACTCTTCAATTATGTCAGCAAAAAATTATACAAAACCTGCAGATAAAAACAGAAAACCAACAGAAATATTAAAGAATCAAGAAGTAATATACCGTAGAGTGCCAGTATATGGCAAATGGCGTGCCCAATCAAAAGAAAAGAGAAGAAAAATAGTTTTAAAAATTGTTGAAAATCTTGCTGTGTGCTTGTTAGACCTTTTTTTGTTGCTTTTGTTGCTTGTCACTTTTCAAAAGCTACGTCCAAATTTTTTTAGTCTGATGTCATTCCCCGGAAACTGATGGTTATGCCCCACCACTCAAAAATCCTGGGCACGCCACTGGTATATTGCATGTTTTTCCAGTTTTTGTTTCGCTTTAACTTGAAAAATTGGTTGATAATTTGTGACAAATTATTATGAATTCTGATTTTAGACAAATGCATCTTACATTTTACCATCTGTTTAGCCAAT
>JXSR01S006210.1:39649-50201 GCA_000969725.1 Ophiothrix spiculata
TGTATATACAACATTGTCTTGAACGTAAAATTAGAATGTATTGGATCTGAACCGGAGACCAGTACGTTATTGGTTACTGTATTTACATTATGGTTATTATATTGTTGTCCGGGGAGGGACAATTATGAAAACTATTGCAGGCATAGCGTGACCACAATGTTTCAAAACACTCTCCTAAAGGGTGATTATGTCTGACGCCAAATTATACCCTTTGCCCCTTTAAACACCCTAAATGGGGATTTTACCGATACTAGAAAAGTACCCTTACCTAAATATACATGTTTTTGATACCCTTAACGGCGTCACCTGATCCTAAAAAACAACAATAATTCATTTTTTTCTTGGTCACGCAATGCCTGCAATATTATACTTGACTGCTCCGGGTTATTTGCGTTATTTGAATGAGTAGCATGGTCGAGTCTCATAGAAAAAAAATAATGAAATGATTTCGTTTCACCGCACTGTTCGTTGTTCACCATGTTTAACGCATAGCAATGCGAGTAAACTTAACATAGACGTTAAAATATAGACGTTTAAATTCAAATGAAATGGTTACACTCAGTTTCAATATATTTACAATATTCACCAATCAAATGAAGTATTTTGATATTTGTGCTAGACAGTGCTTCTCTTTGGAGCCGCTTTTATCAATACCTCATAGATCTCATATGAAAATCTATAATTTTCAACTGGAAAAGAAATGTTTCGAGCTTCTGCTGTTATTAAGGGGGGGTACTCCATGTTGGAAGGGATAAAAAATGCAAATTGAAGTGAAAGAAATTATTCCCTTTCTATTGCTTTTTATTTGACAACAATCAGAGCTTCATATCAAAAATTATGGTCGAAAATGTACCTTCACGACTCAAAATTTGTGATTCTATTTCTTATGTATTTTATTGTTTTTTCAAGCTGCGATATTTAATATTTTCCGCTTTAAAAATTAATATCTCCTAAACGAAATAAGATTTTGATCTCTTGTTTTCACTATTATTTTGTAACCAGGAAGCTTCCTTGTATGTGCATTGCATTAAATAACCTTGCTGCTGGTTCTTGTTTCTCTGCAATAAGACCAAAAATTCATACCAAGCATACAGTATTTCAATTGAATACGCCAGTACAATAAAATCCCAACTCAAATAGCTCCCTCCTGTATATTATACTTACAGAATCTTAGAAGCCCAAGAGAATGGCAACGCAATTAAAAGATCTTTCGATACCATCCAGTGTATGTTTTGATACAGATTCACCTGATCCTGATCAAAAAATGGCATTTCGTTGATCTTCTGATATCTGCTTGAAGCATTTGTTGCAAACACACGCTTCATATCTTTCTGATTAAAATCTGGATAGAGTCTGCCAGAAAGTTACTTAAACTTAAGGTTTAATTCAGATTGCATTCAACAATTTATATTAGCTGCGGTGAAAATACAAAGGTCCTTTAATGTAATGTTAATTAATTTTGAACATTTGTGAAATGAGGTTAGGGAATGTATATATTATGTAAGGACCATGTCTACAACGTGTTTGTCTTCAAATGCCGTCACTATATGTATTTTAAAGTGTCAAGTCTATTGATATGTCATTCCCTTTGTTTATCACCAATGAAGTACAATAAGTGTAACAATTCATGTACTTAATACTTAATATTTAAAAATATAGAAAGTAAATGTTGTATTATTGATGCACTATAATTCAGTTTAAAGCACCTACCACTTTTGGTTAGCGTTATTTTTGACAACAATACACTACGGGAATTTTGCGCTGAAAATATACGCTGAAATTTTTTTGGCACTCTGAAACCTCTCTTAAATTTGAAATACAAAGGAAAAATGGCACTCTGAAAATGTTTCAGTTATTTTTCTGCGTGATTTTTGGAGATTCACGGTTGTGGAAATTGTAGAAATGTGGAATGGACCTAACCATAACTGATGTTCATTATAACGTAAAAGAGAATCTCTGAAAACACGCTGAAAAATAACTGAAAAATGTTCAAAGTGTCACTTTTCCTTTGTATTTTAAATTTAAGAGAGGTTTCAGATTGCCAAAAAAATTTCAGCGTTTATTTCAGCGCAAAATTCCCGTAGTGATACAACAACGGAATCGTCCCTGGTCATTTTATGCAGTGTTCGTTTATAATACGATTACGAATGATAGCTTTAAGGTGTAAATTGCAGTGGGTTGCACTCTATGGTGTATTTTTCTTTTATTCCAATCAGTATACTTGAATTGTTAGGGGCGCACCGGAAAAAGAACCTGGAAATAAGGACACTGCTCCCTCGGTAACAGACTCACAGCTACTCAACGCAAATGAAGAAATTGAATCTGATTCTATGATCTAAAAAGAGATGCGGCCCAAAAACACGCCACTACCTTTACTTCCTCCTTTCTTATATACTAATAAAACACAACAATAATGATAATAATTATACACAATATGTAAAAAAGTTGGCTCTAAATGGAGTCAAAACACACTTAAGTGCATTGAAAATGTCCTTAAAGTGAACTCTCTGAAGTACCATGATGTGTCACAGCAATGCCCGAAAATGTGTAGAGTATTTTCTCCACAAAAATCTTCACATGTACTCTTAATGCTTAACCCTTACCAAGCTACTGCAATTCTTCCATATCGTTTAATTATGCGCGAGGTCTCTCGGCACTGAATTGTGACATTACACTTGATCTAAAGTACCACTTGATAATGTTGTATAAATATACTTACTTGGTGTTCTCTGGGGATTATTCTAAAGCACAATTTGATACGGAAGACATAATTTCTCCTATCTGAAGAAATAAACCCGTCAGGCATGTCCATATGTTTATTTAATGGGTGATTTTAAAAAACCCCTTTTACATCGCAGAGGGAGAAAGAATTAGCTTTTACATGTATAACATTTTAAAACCTTTGCTAGTACCTATATAGATTAACAGGTTTAATATAAGAATAGAAAAAACGAAACACGTGTTGAGAAAGCTGATGAGAGCAACCAGTTACTTTTTTTGTAATTTCGTTAGACATCTATCAAAGGCGGACACTCAAACCATGTTTTTATATAAAATTAATAGACTTACTTTGACAATGTTCATTTATAAGAATCCCTTTGACTGGAAATCATTAGGTTTTTTTAATTTGTCAAAATTAAAAGTTTTACTATGAAGAAGTTCTAAATATCAGATTTTTTGGCCTTAGGCCTGACGTCACTACACTTTCTGTTCTCAATAAGCCTCTGTTTAGAAATACTAACCTAATAATGTGGTATGATTTGATCATTGTACCTCAATTGTAAGTTTTAAACACTTGTATACGGTATTTGAGGAGTTGACTTGCAAAACGGCTTACATCTATTTTGCACTTTTTGAGAAAAGGGCAAAAAACTGCTAGAACATCAAAATGTGTCTAAAAATTCCTGATAATGATTTTAGCTATTCTTTACTTATATGTCTTTAAAAATAATGTGTAATTTAGATAGTTCATCAAATAGTTTTCTATTAATTTGATATTGATTTTTTGTTGAAATGGATGTAAGCCGTTTTGCAAGACAACTCATCGAATTTCAACCTAAGAACCACCTATCTTTCAATTGTTTGCGGAATTTCTTTGTAAATACTTTATACGTCTATGATATACTTTATAAATACCATATTTATACATCTGAGCATGTTTAATAAAAACCATATATGGGCATTATGTACCTTTATTCCCAATAATGGTCATATAATATCCATTTATGGGCATACAAGTAATATTTGCGGGACTTTAACCCACTTTTCAACAAAATATTTTATCAGGATGATGCACAAGTTAAATACCGTATCTGTAAGAATCTATCAAAAACCGGCCGTTTTGCAATTCAGCTCTTCATTTGTACTTGAATAAGAATTTAATATAAACATACAAAAATATTTGACCTTGATGGGTCAATTATCCAAATATCACAAACTTTAGTAGGTGAGATGTTCTCACTCTGGTGAGGAAGTCTAGTGACGACTCGCCTTATGTAGGCGAATCAATTTAAATTTCGCAGGGTGTCAACAACCAATGTACATGAAAACAAACAAGATCATACGTTTCTAATGGTGTTTTCATTACTTGTATACAATGTGAATACCAGCGATACGGAGGGTTAGCTCAAACGAAATTTGAATGTTCATATTATTTATTTCACATCACTTTAATGGTACAGAGAAAATACAATTAAAGGAGACAAAAATAGACCTAGAACGACCATCCTTGATCAGGAGAAGCGCAAGGTAGAAAACACATGGAGGACACAAAACAAAATAAATAAACAAAGAAAACGTACTTATTATGAATGAAATAGATTTCCGGTGAGCAGGGGATCTTAGTTCCCCAAAAGCCGAAGTTCATCAAGGGACCATAATGGATTTGAACGTGAAACTAATGGTACGTCTAGAGCCGATCTTTATTGTAAAAATCCACATGTTCTGCATATATTTCAATCAACAAAAAATACATCATGAGTCCTCTTTATAATATTCGCCAAATGTAATATTACTTGGTTGTTTTGATATGGATGACCTACTTTCTTGGAGAAACATAAGCTTGACTTATTTTGAGAAGGCTTTAAGTCTTGAATACCGCAGAGAGGTCTATACTACCGAAGAGAAGGGTAGTCTGGAACTACCTGACATTTTATGCACTCTCTAAACTTGTTGACTTACATCAGCTTTTAGTTTACTAAATATGGGTAACAGGTTGTTAACCTAGATGGTGACGTGTAAAAAGAACGACAATCATCTACTCTCATTATTTCCGACTGATTATGCTTAAGACAGAGGTAAAACTGTATTCTAAGTTTTGTCAAAATTCAAATAAGCAAATAAGTATATCAAAATAAATGTAATACGTCAAAACAATAGATAAATAAACCTATACCTTTATGTAATGTATCAAGTGACAAGAATGTTAATGAGGAATATAAAACAAATAATACATATTTCATTTTTGCAATTGAAAACTTGTTCTTATTCGATAAAAGATAACTTCAGTTTAGCCTCAAAGTCGTCATTTAGATTGTTCATTTATTATAAGATAAGTGAAGACATTTTAAAACAACATTTCCGTCTAAAGACTTTGTACTTCCGTATTGGTTGTGATTAAATATCTGAAGCCGTCAATGTTTAAGGTCACACAATAGTATGTGTTTACACTCATATTCCAAATGATTTGGCATAAGTTTAAAATGATTTCTTTCAAACAATCATCGCTTAGCTGCTGCATTATTGTCAGTTTGTTTGTGGATATAGGGTTGCTTTAAAAGCTGATTGTTTCAAAACGGAATGATAAATTGATTCTTCGGTATCTAAGTACTTAACAGTTTTGCCGATAAGTATTGGAGTTTGAGTTTTACTTGTAAGAGTCTGTTTTTTAGTATTTTTCTTAATGCCTTTTTCAAATACGTGTATTGCTAAATAAATTCCATTGTGTTTTCTTAAAGACAAAATTCATCCTTGTTATTACAATATGATAAATTCATGTGATTTTAACTCGGCCAAATAACATATTTTGTCTCCTTGGGTATATTTCAAAAGAAACTTTCCAATATTTAGATACATTATCTGATGCTTATAGGAAATATTTGACACAAACTATGATCACTCGCAAAACAAAAATTGGTATGTAGGTTATCGTCTTTCTACTCCCGTGACATGGAATTAAATCTGTCAGTGCATAAGCAAACACATCACCACGTAATTTATATTTTTCAATGATTAAAACAAATAAATATGGTATTATAGTTTGGAAGGATCAACCACAAATTTCTACCCATCTAGATATCACGATTCTTCGTATACACAATACTGGACAAATTCGTGAAAAACAAAAACACCAACCTAAACCATATTTTTATCATAAACACCCATTGCGTGTCTGGATATTTCGAAAATTTTGCCCATTCAGACAATTACCTGTGGAGCATTTACTTCAAAGAAACAAATTGTTCAACATTTTGTATTTCAAAATAAAACGGCCTTGATTTACCTCGAAACCGCCATTCAGGGTCAATGGGTTTTATTTAACATTTTTATCTGCATGTATATAGACCCTTTTATATGACTAAGTAAAAATACCTTATTTTAAAAGCATTTTTGTTAAGGTATTTGCACTTCCGTCGGCCTATAAGGAAATATCTCAACCCGGCAATGTTTAAGGTCATAGCAGTGTTTGTTTACACTCTGCATATTCCAAAACATTTAAGAGTAAGTTAAATTGTTTCTGTCAAGCAGCTATCGCTTAGCTGCGTTATTGTCACATTGTTTGTGGACTCAAGGTTGACTTAAAAGCTAATTGGTTCATCGGAATCTGGAAAGTAAGCACTTCATAATAATGGCTGACGTTTTAAGTTTAGTATGAAACGGATGTATAATAATGAAAATATGAATTGTTTAACACTTAAGTGCATAAGGGGGGGTCCATATGGACCCTGGATTTCGTTTTTCGCGCGAAAACGCAACATAACTCGATAAAGATGTTTTATGTAATTGTCAAGGTAAGGGTTGCGCATGTTTTGGTGCAAAACAAATTTTAATTGGTCGCGTCGTTTTTGAGATAACTGGTAAAATGATGGCGCTGTTCAAATTTTGTTTTGTCCCTAAAACTGAAACGAAACAATTTTTTCATTTTTTTATTTCAGCAATGTATTTTTAATTATAATCTGCTATTATGAGCAAATTTTCATTGAAAAGTTCCTTTGGAAAACCAGATTTCCAATTTTTGGCGGGAATTTTTTGCAAAAAATGAAATGTGACACGAATTGGAAATGCGGCCGCCATTTTGAAACGGAATGACGGATTTTAATTGAGTTGGTGTATTACTGTTTACAGTTGTAAAGAGAAATAATGTGGAGAACATTGTTTTTAAAGCGATCAAAATCCAGGGTCCATATGGACCCCCCCCCCCCTTGTGCACTAACGGGATTCTAAAACACCTTATGCACTTAAGTGTTAAAACAATGGCATATCTGGACACCTGAGATCAAGTATCAATCATATTTTCTGTGTGTTATTTTATAATATCAAAAATTCATTTTGCACATTCTCTTATTATCATTTTTATTGTCATTTTCGTTGCATAAACTGAGCTTGAAAAACTTTAAAGCCCAAAATCTTAAATACGTTAATATTCAACATTAGACAGTAATTTCATGAAAATCAATTTCTTTTAAAGATTCTATTTTTTTCCTTCTTGATTTTCATTAAATTTCTTTCCCATGTTGAATATTAACGAATTTAAGATTTCGGGCTTTAAGGTCTTTCAATAAACATTGACACAGGTGTCTGGTAGATATTTCAAAATATAATTCTAGATATTAGCATGTGCTAAGAAAAACGTATTATATTTTTATACGTGATGTGTTTAATTTGGAATCAGTTTCACCAGCTGTTGTTTAGTAAGATGTATTAACTATTAACATGCCTTAAAGTTATAACATTGATATGTTTATCCTTAATTTACTGATCATCCTCTTTTTGTAATCGCTATCATTTATAATTTTTCGTGAACTCAATGATAAAAGTATTAGTCAAATAAATGGTTTAATTTAACAAATCAAACTTAATCGTGCAAAAAAAATTGTTATTGTAACGAATATGAAGCTAGCTGAAATTTGTTAATTTTTTAACCATCCATTAAATCCAGAGTAACGTATTGCATATTGACCTCGAACTTCTAAGACAATGTTAATAATCGAAATAATCCGCTAATAACATCCATAGAAATTTATTGCATATTGACCTTGATTTCTAGATAATGTTAATGATTGGAATAATCCGCAAAACTCAAATGAGACTAAGAAAATTTTAATTCAGTGGTAAACATTCCAAATTCATTTTCTTTTAATCATTCGAGAAATACAGAGTAGTTAGCAAATTTGTTCTTCAAATAGTGCTTGTCAAAGTTAGATTTAGTGATATCATGAAAAGACCATGCTAACTATGGTATTGACTTAATCAATCAATCTACTTGATCACTGGAACATCGTTGTCAAATCAAATGTTTGATTTAAAATCAAGTGATAGCGATTATCAGTGCAATTAATGTAGTAAAATACTACAGACAGTAAGCACTTCAAAATGTGCTGTGATGCCAAAATTATTTCACCATTAAATTGCTAAATAGTAAAAAATGAACAACGTGAAATGTTTTTGACTCATTGGGAAAAAATCAAATCGAAATATTCATTCCGAGTGAAAACTTTACAACATGGTGAAAATTTACTTCATGAGAAAAATTCTGAATGAAAATGAGTGAAAAACAACTAAGTGTTACTAGTGCTCATATTTCGGGGTAGACCTCAATGTCAAAGAAAAATGTAACTTGTAGCAAAATCAGAGCCTTGCATACAATGATTTGTAACCACTTCTGATCAAATCAGCGCCTTTCTCGCCTATCATCTGAACTGGTGCGACGGTGTTGCCAGACGTTAAATGAGGCATTACTGAGGCATCGATAACTCTTAGTTTGGATATGCCGTGTACTCTGGGGAAAAATAATAGTTATTGTTCATGATTGAGATACGCTTGTTTTGAAATACTAAAATTACGCATTAATAACTACGCATTATAACGCGTAAGGAATAGCCTTTTTTTTTCAAAATGAAAACATACAATCACTCCCAAGCCATGCAATACAAAGTTAAATAATTACACTCTTTTAGTGAATATTTTGGGTTTTAAGGGACAGTCAAAACCTATTTGTTGCATGCATTATATAGTTCATAGAATGAATCTTAACATGAAACTTCACGTCAAAACAGAAAATACCTTACCACAGTTTCCAGAAGCTCGTTATTGAAAATATTGATTTACGACGTTCTTTTAGTTTTGTGAGAGCAGCAGTCACTTTTATATTTTTTTAAACCTCTAAACCTCGTCTTCTTAAGGGGTTGTGGATACCAGCACAAAATTGTACATCGCCGATGAAGCAAAATGCAAAACAAAATTGGTCACTTAGTGCATTTTGGGGTATTTAAGTAATTTCTTTACATCTTTCGTGGTCATTTTGATGAAGAAAAGATCAAGAGTATCCCTAACATGGGGTATATTAAGCCAGAAAATCCGAGGATTGGGTGGTAACTGCCCCTCTCCCCTTTTAGAGAATTTACCATTTTTAAAATATCTGCATGGTTTTTTTAATGAATTCATTAACTTTTACAGATCGTGTTAAAACATCATTTGCCTCTTTTTATAGCAGCAAATCATGATTTTTTAAATAACATAGTTTAAGTATTTTATGACGTAATAACACCTAGGTCATTTTTTTTTCAATGGGAAAACTGGTATAAAGGGCATATCTATTGTATGGCATAAAATATAATTATTTGCGTGCGCTCCAAATTCAAGTTCACAGGGGTGGTAATCACCAAGATACATCCCTTTCGGAAATGCTTAAGTAGGAAATAGGTAAGGTGGACCAAGGTTAAATGTGTTACCTTTTTTTAATGACTATTACCTTAATTGTGGATCCACTACGGTTGATTTATCACTAGGGTCTCCCATTTTACATGTGCCAACTGGGTGGTATATTGTCGTAGCAAAATGGCGCACAAATTCAGCCAGATTTTCATCAGACCATTCTTCATGAATACTGCCAGGCATTTTCAAGTTGACAAATTTCATTCTAAAAAGGGAAAATAATCGCAACTTAGTTTATCATAAAACTTTTTCAATATATATATCACGGATGAATACATCTTCATATTTCTCTTTAACTAATTTATTTTCAAATAACACGATTTTGCATGAATCTGCTGTAGGGTGAAAGAAGAACCAATATGAAAGTTTGTTCATTGTGGCATTATACCATTGAAGAATAAGAATACATAGGACATCATTCAGAACACATTAACCAAACTACTCGATCCGAATGCAGTTGCAGTTTTCAGTAGCGTCGTCTGACTACTCTTAGGCAATCATATAGTTTAACCATTTCAATCAGTAATTCTTGCTGTAAATATTTAGACTTTTTCAAGACGATTTATTCTTTTCACGATTTTTAATGAATTGACAAATTCTTATTTTTTTTTATAATAAAGACTCCAAAAAAAGTATCACCTCACCTCGATAAAATAGCTCTTGCGCCAATACGGTACTCACAAATGTAATTTGAAGATATTGTGAACAAGCGCTGGAACTTCAGCTTTTATTTGACACCCTATTTCTTACAATTGACTGAGAAACACCGAAGTTATGAACATTTTAAAACCCTCGAGGTCAATTTTTAAAAGTTGCTAATTTCATTTTTTGCACTGTACAAACCAGTAGCGCAGACCTACGGATCAAGATGAGGTGAGTTTGGTCACTGAGGCTCGCGGGTTTTTTTTTCAAACCATATGTCATCGGATTCTAACCATCATCCATCAATATATTGTTTATGTTTTCATCTTATTATTGATGAGAAACGATATAAAACTTCAGATTCAACTGGTAGGCATTAATAGCCTTAAAAAACATCGCGCACCGTTATTCGTCCTCTGTGTGGTCTGGTAGGCTGCGCCATGTCTTATTTAATGCCAGTAATGACTATGTCGTTTCT
>JXSR01S006212.1:2545-15040 GCA_000969725.1 Ophiothrix spiculata
TGATTTGATTTTGAATAAAGATCATTCTGGGGCCAAAAACTGATTTTTTACCATTTTCGTGATTTTTTCATGATTTTTGGCTATTTTGGGTCATTTTGACCACTAAATCAAAAAATTAATTTTACCATCCACCCACACGCTAATGTACACCCCTTGAGGACATGATTCCACATGGATGGAAAGCTGTAACAAGATTTGCACACAAAACGTTTTTTTAAGCATAATATTTGCTGTTGGCTGGTAGACTATTATGTTGTCCAGGAAATGTGACTATTAAATTAACTTTTAGATCCAATTCAAGTCAACAGTTTACTTCAAAAAGTTAAATCATTTTCTTACTATTGAAGCTTTGTATATCAGAGAACTAAAGCCACAGATCAACACCAAGGATGAATACAGGAACAAGACCCTAACGATTAAGATGTAGTCAGTGTTCCTCTGATCTCTTATCATTGGTTTCATCATGTTCATCCTCAATGAAGCTTTAGTTTAGTTGTAATTTTTGTAAAATCTATCTGTTTGATATTCAAAACCCTTTATTGGTTTTGCTTTGTTTCAGATGTAAACCTAAAGATGACAGCAATGTCGAAAATATTTGTAGAATAGATTAGAAGTAGTTATCCGTGTTGGCTCCATTGTACTACATTTTCTTACATTTATATATTTTAAATGAATAATTAAATTGTATTCTAATTTTTACTTGATTGTATATAGCACAAATACTTATTGTGGTATTACTGATAATATTATAAAATTATGTTATTTTGAATGAAAGTGTTATAAACTGCGCAGTTTTGACAGCCAAATCCACTGAGCATTATGCCGCAGAATTCTTCTTTTTCCGGTTAGTATATCTATTTTTGGATATTTACATTACTCGGCTTTATCCAGAATTTGTATAATTGGCATGTAAATAGTACATTCTATCAGGAAAAAGTGTACAGTAATCAACAGAAAAATATGGCATGATTGTTAGTAAGGCCAAAAAAAAGAACTATGTCTCAGCTTACTTATGGTCAATTTTTTTTGGTTTTGGTTTTTTTTTTTAGTAAAAAAGCGCTACGCGGATGCGGAAATACCCCCTAATTTTTTATTGCATTTTTCGGCAACTATTTTTTTTTGCCGCCGCTTCGCGGTCGTTTATTTTTCTTTTTTCCAAAAGTAGGAAAAATGAAAAAAAATGAAAATCTCTCAAAAACATATATATAAAAAAAAAGAAATGCGCTAAATTATGATTTTTAAAAGCTATGCGCGCGGGAAGCTGAGACAAACTTTTTTTTTCTTTAGCCTAAAAGGTTTGTTTGGCTTATTTACTAATCGTATCCAAAAGCTATAGTTTGATTTCCCTCTTGCGCAGCAGAAACTATTTCTGAATCGATTTGTTTGTGTCTGCCGAAGATATCATATCCTTGACTAAAATTTGGAAGAATGCTTTGTGGATACATAAATGTTACCTCTTTTTTTTAAAGTGTGCAGATGCCGCGTGGAATTTCAAATCATAGCGCACTATAAATCCCCAGTATTTTTAGTACGGTATTTTGCACATAATTTTAAAATCAGTTTGAACTTTATTTTTCAAGAATAAAGAGGAATCTCTTTGACTTGACAAGAATTTTATATTCATATCAGCTGGACTGACTTCCACTTTTATATCTGTATATTTATATAACTCATTGTGCAATCTTAAATGTTTTTATATGTATGTAGTTCATTGTTTTTAATTTATGATTTTTATATATTATTTTTAACCCCTGGGCACCCCTGAAAAACAGTGATTTCACTGATGGGGTTTCCCCAGGCAAAATAAGAATTAAATAAATAAATAAATATTGCATTCTTCTACTTCTTTTAACGTTTAATTCTTTATTTATGAAAGGTGGTACTTGGTGACTATTTCTTGTAGTTTGTATGAACTTGGGCTTTGTCACAAATTGACATTTAATTGTTTTTTCTCATCAAAGAAAACAAAATGATAGGAAATATCTTTATGTTAATGGAGCAAGTCCGAAGCGGGACAAACAGATTGACTGACAAATAAGAAGGATAGTGCTTTTGTTTTAAATAATCAACCGATACTACCGTTTAAAAGAAAAATAAGTGTCTGTCTTAAATTGAGTCGGAGTAGAATCATTAATTTGCCGAAAGCTTTGCTATAGGGATGATCAATGGAGCCGCTGACAGTCTCTTGGGGCAATCTGATTTTATCTCCATCATTCAGATATAATTGTCTAAAAACTGGGTTGGGTGCGTCTTCATAAATATTCATGTCATATAAATTGTTGTTTTCAGCCGAGGCTATGCAGCCAAATCAGAGCTTCATGAAAAGTGCTCTTGTTAAAAGTCAAAAATTAAATCCATTTTTATTTTTTGTTTGCTTTATGTCTGATTAATTACAAAACGAACCAATTCTTCTCTGCAGTTAATTGTAATTACATGAATTCTAATAAAGATGACACAACATAAACATGTAATGGGTTTTGAAACTATCCCAACATGCACTGTTGCAGCATTAAAGAAACGGACTGCACAATTGTTTTAGAGGATAATAATAATAATAATAATAATATCCGGCATTTATATGCGCGCTATTCACTGAAGTACCACAGCGCTTGACATTATTACGCTGTTATTAGGAAATCGTCACAATCATTTCACCTCAACTAGATCGCAATATTAAGACGCAGACCAATCGGAATTTAGATTGTAATATTCCCCTAACAGCTCCGCAATGCGCTTGGGTCTACGAAGCAATCGAGATTAAATATCTTGCCCAAGGACATTCCCTGTTGGCCGAAGCGGGGCTCGAACCCGCGACCTCACCTGCGCTATTCCACTAGACCACAAGAGCTCCCGTTATACCGCTATAAAGTTTATATCTATTGAAAGAGCAACACTAAATATTCTGCAATTCTTTCACTCAGCATCTGATGGATTACTCTAATCTCCTGCTTCTGCTTTAGATACTTCTCTACATTCTAATTGGAATCAAACACAAAGGAATCTGAATCAAAAATATTTGACCGAAACGGTGTTGGAAACAATCTGGGGTCCGTTTCATAAAGATTTGAATCAAGCGTACGTTTGATTTATCAAGCGTAAAATAGGTTGATACAATGTAAATTTACATTTGAAATCAAACGTAAGCTTGATTCAAGTCTTTGTGAAACGGGACACATGTGTAGAATCAGAGATTGAAAACCCTAATCTGCACTTGGAATCTTGAGAAACATGGTTGGCCTAACGGAATCATGTCTTAATCATTTGCTACGGAAAATAGGGGGATTCGATTCTGCTGAACAATAAATTGCTCAAGATCTTACCTGACACTAACATGATACCCTTCGTCGTAGATCTCATTACGATGAAGTTAACTCTCTAGGGCGCACCAGTTATCAATTTGGATCAACAATATAATATGTCACAATTAAACTAAATATCATTCTAAAAATGTTGTTATAATATTATAAGGGCGCAACATCTGATGAAGCACTTTGTGATAAATCTCAATATTAATTAGCTATTTGAAAGATTTTTAAATACAGTGCTATCCGTGTACGATTGATTTGCGGTAGATTCAAAACACCATGTGACAAGTGAATTCCTCTGATAATCCTTGGGACCTGGTTTCATTCACCTGACGTGGAAATATCTTTGACTGAT
Organism: Ophiothrix spiculata; assembly: GCA_000969725.1. Classification (NCBI taxonomy): domain Eukaryota; kingdom Metazoa; phylum Echinodermata; class Ophiuroidea; order Amphilepidida; family Ophiotrichidae; genus Ophiothrix; species Ophiothrix spiculata. The sequence continues at coordinate 6,206 of JXSR01S006212.1, forward strand.
TTGTATTGTTTAAGAATTCGCCTCCAAAGACATATTTTGTGAGATTTAAAATTTGAAATTGTCAACTGAGTGTCGTTTTCATTTATTCAAAATATAATTTCAAGCTTTCATCACGTGGTTTGATTTTGTACAAACTCCATTGTACAAACGCAAATTCATTGAAACGTTTATGAAATACTCTTAATGTATTATTGTCAATCATTACTAGTTAGGTATTCTTCTGTGTACAGAATGATTTGCCTTAAGTTCCTTAAGCATCAAAATCAGTTTATCTTTGATTGTAAAGAAAAAACATAACATCACTAGATTTTATATAATTTTCATCGCTTTCTAAAAGGAATTGTAAGAAAGCTGTTAGTCATTTGCAAATATTGAATATTTTCACCTTGAAAACAACTCTACTTCCATGTATAACAGAACCATTTGATTTTAATAGTATCAGGAAACATCTGTCAAATTAGGAATTAGAAAGACTGACAAATAAATCCTCGGTTGTGATGTTCCTCTTGTTTCAATCAATTTCAACATAGAAGTAAAAGTAAGTCCAGGGATTTGATTGCAAAACTATCTTTTTATAACATAGAAGTCAATTTTTTACAATGTTTAGAATCAACAGGTTACTGGTATTCATACCACTCCTTTAAGCACCACGGGAGCTGATTTTCAAGGATTATTAAAATTGATATATTAAAGCGGTCGGAATATATGAACATTTTGTTGTAACATGGCTAATGAAAATGATTGACAATGATGTTTATGACGTTGCAATACCAGTTCGTAGGAACTCGTAATTAACGGACCGTATCATAATTCAGTGACCGTCATCGAAAACGCGTACTCGAGTACGTTATTTCACGTACTCAGGTCCGCGAATTCAGTGACTCAAACACGTTTTTGTAAATCGGCACAAAATAAAACACATCGGTAGTAAACTCTCTCACACTTTATCTTAAAATCTATCTGAGAAAATTAAAATTCTATGCTAGCAAATTTTGGCAATGGTGCTATAGAAATCCGTGGACGCTAAAATACACGCTATACACGCTATAGCCGGGTGATTTTGCTAACTGTGGTTATCACGGTCGTAGGCCTACAACAACCAACGCTTTGTTGTGGGCCCACTGACGTGCTAATGATGTGCTGGGAGTAGGCTGTCGAAGCGAGCAATGGTTGTCCTCGATTACAATCTTTTAAGATTTTTTCATTTAAGTGAGTACATTTTTACATGTATAACACATGATCCGGATATGAAAATGACCCCCTATTTCACGGGGAATTGAGGACAAATAAGCAGTCCCATTTCTCAATACATAATCTTGAAATGGACCCAAAACACCTGTTTTGAACTTTGCGAACACATTTTCATCACAATATCCCACTATATTTCCCATAATATGACCAATTTAGAGTTTTAGCCCTCTTTTTAAGGGAAAATGAAAACGTTTCCTGAATAAAAGTAAAAAATCAGTAGCTGCGATGCGAGCGAAAGTCCAGAAAATGTTCTCCCAATTTTTTTGTACAGCAAGTTTCAATTAAAAAATACTAATCTTTGCAATATTCACCAATTCATTATTTTCCGAATTCCACGGACATTCCTTGAAAAGTAGCCAACTCCTATCTGGAACCGTGTGCAGGTCGGTATTCCGACAGGTAATTTACTCCGACAGTTTTTACCCCGACAGTTTTTTACTCCGACAGGTTTTTTTTCTCCGACAGGTCGTTTCTCCGATAATTCAGAATATCTACCTGTCGGAGAAGAAAACTGTCGGAGAAAACGGAAAATGTATTATAGGCCTACTCTTGAGCTTCTGATTGTTCAAATTTCAGTTGAATCGACCCAATCGTTTTGATTTTATGAGCCATTTTATATATAGTTCATAGCTGCCTATACTATGTTGTATAAATTTATAGTTGTTTTGACACATTTTTATAACTATCTTGAAAAGAGAACACGCTTCAGCCGTAAAATTTTATATGGGATATGAAAAAAGTATAAGTATTTTGAAAATGTATTATAGGCCTACTCTTGAGCTTCTGATTGTTCAAATTTCAGTTGAATCGACCCAATCGTTTTGATTTTATGAGCCATTTTATAGTTCATAGCTGCCTTTACTATGCTGTATAAATTTATAGTGGTTTTGACACATTTTTATAACTATCTTGAAAAGAGAACACGCTTCAGCCGTAAAATTTTATATAGGATATGAAAAAAGTATAAGCATAACATTTTGGTATACTATACCAAAATCAGAAAACGTTTGAACAAAAAGTTGAAGCAATCGGTCCAAGCTCCATTAGGTATCATTCATCTTCATCCATATATGTTTTCTATGAGAATTGGTGATTTGCGTATTGTTATTATTGATTGATTGATTTATTATATTGAATCAATTGATCCAACAGTTTTTTGTTAAGACAGTTTTTTCTCCGACAGGTTGATGCTCCGAATCGTTGGAAAAAAAAACCTGTCGGATCAATTATACCTGTCGTAATATTGAACTGTCGGAACAAAAACATTTCGGATCAGGTAGATACGGGGTGTGGAGGTATTTTTGCTGACAAGCCCAAGTATTTTGCCGACAACGAAAATAGAGTAGGCCTATATCGCAAAATTTCTCCTACAACACATGCAAAGGGGTTGTTTGAGGGGGATATGTCCCCTCACGAGTTAGACAATTTGAAATTTCAAAACACACATCACTCGATTTGGTGCACAGATTGTGTTACTTGATGCCTCAGGTGTAGGGGGTGTCTTAGGAGTATGTGCTCCCCTCCCCACCAGAAGTTAAAAATGGAATTTCAAAACACTACTTGAAGGGGTGTCTGAGGGGGATGTGCCCCCTCCGATCAGTAGTTGGAACATTTTGGAATTTGTAAACACTATTCACGCAATTTGGTGCATACTTTTTGCTAGCTGATGTGTCAAGTTAGCACTTTTTGCCATCAAATGAAGGCAAATGACTTGTATTGAACAAGGAACAAAACCTATGAAAGGGGTGTCTGAGGGGATGTGCCCCCTGATTAGCTAGAATATTTTGAAATTTGGAAACGCTATTCACGTGATTTAGTGCATATCTTTTGCTACCTGATGCCTCAAGTTAGCAATGTTTCCCATCAAATGTAGGCAGGTGACTTAACAGAGAACAAAGCATATGAAGGGGTGTCTGTGGGGTATCCTGAGTAGTAGAGAAAATTTGGGAATTTGGAAACACTATTCACGCGATTTTTCACGCAAAGTTTTTGCTAGATGACGCCCCGCCCATAAAATGTGGGCAAGGCACTCCAGAGACGTGCATTTTGTGCGTATTACTCTTATGATTGGGGTAGGCACCCCTCTTGGGACGGGCTTGAATTGCGGTCAATTTATGATGACCTTTTCATGATAATCCCAAAAGGCAAAACCTTAAAAAACAACAACAACAAGAAAAAGAAGAAGTAGTAGAGAAGAGAAAATAAAACAAAGAAAGAAAATCCAGAAAAAAACTGAAAATGAGATAAACACAGAGTAGCAGAATCTTAATGAAAGGGTCAGATTTTCTGTTTTTACATATACAGTACACAAACCCTTCAGGCGCAAGAAGTATAAGAAGTAACAACTATCACGCATTTTCGACGAAAAGTCTGATAATTTAGGGACGGTCACTTAAATATGATACTCTCACATGACCCGGAAGTACGTAATACTGTAAATTCGATGACGGTCACTGAATTATGATACGGTCCGTGAATTACAAGTTCCTACGAACTGATACTACTACTAATGACGCAACACGTGTCTGAAAGGACACGGAGCGTTGTGACTAAAGTTATTTGAATGCATTCACACGTTGTAGCCACTCAGAATGGTTTTGGGCAACATCAACGGCCATGTTAAGTTGTAATCCAATGGCACTCAAGTCGTCGAAGAGTTGATCTTGGTAAGTACGGCGGAGTGCGCCATCGTGGCGATAGGGTTCAGTAGCCTGGTTTTTCGGGTGCAGAAAAATGGCAAGTGGCAGGTCTGGCCTCCGGAGGGCATGACCAACAAGACGAAGTCTATTACGAGTCAGTGTCTGAGTCGCGCGCGGGCTCTATCTGAGAACGGGGATACAAGTACGTGTTTGATATCCGTTCCGGGTAGTGCACACCAAGACAGTAGCGCATCAGAGTACGATGGGATGCGTCAATGCGACTGCCCAGAGATTCTGTGATTGCTAAAGCTTCGCAGCTGTATAAAAGAACAGATTCCACAGTAGACTTAAACAGCTGCATTTTGGCAGCGTCGCTGGCTGTACTGTTCCACGCTGTTGTCAGTTTCCGAGCTGCAACCCACGCAAGTTGTCGTCGGCGTTGGAAAGCACCAGTATTGTCCGCTATGTTACATCACAAGTAGCAGAATTCATCACAGGCCGCGATGGTGGTACCTGAAACGGTATGAATATCCGAGTAAGGAATATCACCAACAAACATAACCTTGGTTTTACTGGCATTGAGGCGTAGTCCGACTTTACTGATGCAGTTTCGAAGCGATGCAATTGGCGCTGGGCAGACTCTGCATTGTCAGACAACAATGCGGCATCATCGGCATATGCGTGAGCAGGGATTTTAACGGCAGGATGACGTGCCGACATACGCCTTCTGACAGTATAACTATCCTCAGCAGTGAGCGAAATACGCATAATGTAATCCATGACAATCACAAATAAGTATGGAGCGAGAGTGTCGCCCTGTAGTACTCCCGAGGTCGTTTCAAACTCGTCGGTGCATCCAGATGATGTGCGGACGCGTGCAGTGGTGTCTGTATATAGGGACATAATGCCGTTGATGACAGTGTCAGGAATGTTATAAAAACCAAGAATGTCTCTAAGGGCTCTGCGATCAACACTGTGGAACGGTTTGGAAAAGTCGACAAATGTAACAACCATGTTTCGTTTCCTAGCACGACAAGCGTCAACTGTCATTCGGAGACAAGTGATTTGCTCAACAGTGTTGCGGCCGGGTCTAAAACCTGCCTGCCATGGTAGAAGTAACATCTCGAGTCTCTCTCTAAGTCGAACAAGCAGAACGCGGTTGAACAGTTTAGCATTGGCGCACATGAGGCTGAGTCCACGCTGGTTAGTTAGAAGAGTGCTGTTACCCTTTGCAATGGCGACAATGATGGAACGACGCCATATCTGCGGAGGTTTCTCACCAGCGAAAGTATCATTCATGATGAGGAGGATGCAAGACAAAAGGGGAAGAATGCCGACGTGTTCACGTCGGGAGCCTGTGGCATTGTGTCCAGAGGAGGAAGATCCAGATCCACCGGGGATACATTGAGCAGACCGTGAAAATAGTTAGCTGTTTTAACCATTCTATATTGGATTGACTCTGCATTCATGACAGAGCTGGGGCGCTTTTTTCGACCAGTGATTTTGTCAATTGCTTTCCAAACGGCTTGGCTACGTCCAGCCTCGTGGTGTTGAGAAACTTTATTCGCTACACTCTTTATTTTGATCCTTTTTCGGATCAATATATACAAATGGATCAAATTCACCAGGATCATTTTTGATCCGGTTTTAGGATCATTTTATTTAGATCCTTTTTGATTACAATATCAAAGTTTTGATCCGTATTTCTGGATTACTTTGATACGGAAAGGATGAGCTCATATTTGATACCGCGTTTGGATCTAACGTGATCTTTTGTTTCATATTTGAGCACACCCCATATCCACTACATAGCCGGGAATGTATACAATGGTATAAATACGATGATTTCACCACACTTGACAGCTGAGTGTCCCGTGGCCGAATGGTTAGAGCGTTGGTCTCGTAATTACATGATGTACATGCGGCGTGGGTTCAAACCCTGCTAGGGTCACTTCAGTGTGATGTTTTTAGGCAGATCTTTTTTATAAGAAATATTTGATCCTTTTTTCGGATCAAGAATTGTGATCCTTATTTTTGGATCACTTTGATCCTTAAAGGGTAAGCTCATATTTGATAACTAAAAAGGATCAAAATTGATCCTTTTTGTCTTATATTTGATCCTTCCTTTCTAAGAGTGTAATTCATTGATAATTTCATCCCTGCGTCGCGAGTATGTAACTTGCAGATCAGTTTCAAGTTGTGCATAGCTTGTAACAAGGTTTCCACGATGAGCACTGGCGAGTCGTTTTCTGGCTTTTCCCACCTCGGGATCTTTATCCCACAAACAGGTTTTCGGCGTATAGCGGCGCTTGACAAGTTGCAGAAATATTTTCTTATTGACTAAGTTACATCATTTTAATGAATTTACCTTACATTTCCAATTGCTTTTCATTATAAAAAGGTTGAAATAAAGGTGTGTCATAGCTAGACAAATGAAAAAAGAAAGATTTCCAATTCTAAAATATGAGGGCTTAGATTTGCCGAAGAAATGAAATTTGAACGGTTGCATTACGAAAGATTTGTGATTTGAAGAGGTTCAGTTCGTTTTTTCTGAAAACCATGTCCAAATACATTTTACCCAATTATTATTCCTTTAAAATTATTGGGTCCATAATGTATTTCATCCTTGTCTTATTTCGTCCAACTATATTTTGACCAATGTTATATCTGCCACATATAATATGTCCTTACAATACTTTATATTTTGTCAAAAGTTATTTCGTCCTCTATATATCTTGTTCAACAATAAGATTTGTACAAATTGCATGCGGACAAAACGTGGTTTCCCTTAAAGAAGCTAGCTGACGATTACAGATAATTGTTGACCCATTATGGTCATCATGATTCATAAAAATGCCACTTAGTATATCAATCAGTAAATAAATATATAAATAAATAAATAAATAAATAAATAAATAAATAAATAAATAAAAATAAATAAAAATAAATAAATAGATAAATAAATAAATCAATTAATTAATTAATTAATTAATTAATTAATTAATTAATTAAAAATTAGCTTTAAGTTATTGGTTCAATATTTTATCAAGTAAAAAATTCATGTAATGATTAATAGCATCAATATCATTTTAAGTATTTTTAAAATATGTGTTAGGAGATATCCCGGGGTGTGTGAAAAGGCATTCTTTCGCTAAGACGAATTATTGAACTAATAATTAATTTGTAATTGTTACAATGCTTCATATTTAATTTCGTTATGTTAAAAATGGTCATTCTATTTGTTTGAAAGCACTGGCAATTTTAGCTCTATTTAGCCTTTGAATTACATAACACATGTGTGCCGTTCACGGTTTACGTTACAAGCAGATGGGTAAGCGTTTAATTAATTTATTTGCACTCTTTACAACTATAATATAAACAGTCATTGCACTTCTTTGTAATCAGCTGGAATGATGCTGCATGCAGCAATGATCCAAAAAGGTTGCATTTAGGTACAAGATAGACTTTTTTTACCAATTGTAAAATCTAGACCACTGATCAAAATGCATATTGACCTCGAGTTTCTAGACATTATTATCGATCGGAATAATCTGCTGAAACTACATTCCGAAATTTGAAAAGGTCCGCTAATCCTAAGGTTCGCTAGTCCGAAAATGAATTAAGGTTCGCTAGTCCGAAAATGAAAAAAAAGGTTCGCTAGTCCGAAAATGAAAAAAAGGTTCGCTAGTCCGAAAATGAAATAAGGTCCTCTAGTCCGAAAAAAATAGGTTGCAAATCAACAAAACTTATTATTATTTTTCGGACTAGCGGACCCTATTTTTTTCGGACTAGCGAACCTTCTTTCATTTTCCCACTTTTTAATTTCGGAATAGCGGACCTTATTTCATTTCGGACTAGCGAACGTTTTTTTCATTTTCGGACTAGCGAACCTCGGGACTAGCGAACCTTGGGACTAGCGGGCTGTAATTGTCTCTTGATTGTCGATAAAAATTCCGTAAAAAGATAAGTCTTCCATACTACGCAAGGTGATACGCTTGTTTACTCCACACATTAGCTACTAATCAAAGTGCAACAAGTCATTGTTATCTTTTAATCTGATATATAATTCCAATGCATTTTCTTATAATAACGGATGCTTGATGATGAAGAATCAATACACACACTTGCATTTTGTTTGATGCCAAATGTTTGGTGGTTTATCCGTTATTAATTAGAAGATGCATTGGAATTAATGTAATCACAACGACTTGTTGAACAAGTATTTTGTACCTCAGAAAGAACCAGAGTGGAAAGAACTATAAACTGACCCAGTCAAATAATATTTTACTTGGTTGATATTTTCAACGATTTTACAAATTTGTTAACGCTTACACTGGTTTTTTTGTGTGTGTGAACGAAATGTTCCAAACGTACTATATTTTTCATATACAAAAATAGGGAAGTAACTTTTCAGCATGCACATTTTTGACTTTCTGGTCACTTATAATTTATTTGGCGGGAAGATATTTGTATGTTAGTCAATATTCAGTATAAAACGCCAAAAAGTGTCACTTGCTTCCTTTTGTCATGGTAGGGCATTATGGATTCTTTTTCATCGTTTTAATCGATCAGTCAGGCCCAACAGGTATGAGCTTCTAATTCCATCCATGTAACAAACGCGAGCTAATTTTCAATTAATATTATGGCCATGTTGTGTAATATGCTTTCAACATGTTCAACACAGTATGAAAACTATTGAATCTATTAGAGTTGAATAATAATGTTGTATTCGGGGGGTTCTCATAATTAAAAGGAATGACTGATATGTTAAAGGGTATAGAGTGGAGTCTCTAGATTTAGTACTTAAATTGTACTCAAATTTGTGTTCCAAATTTGCACCTCAGTAATGTGTACTAGAATTTTACTCGATTTTTCCCAGAGCTAAAATACAAAAATCTACTTTCTGTTAGGCACAAAAAGGTACACGAGACACAAAAACGTACAT
>JXSR01S006212.1:33363-44569 GCA_000969725.1 Ophiothrix spiculata
GATCAAAATTGATCCGGAAAAGGGTAAGCTCATATTTGATACTTAATCGGATCAATTTGATCCTTTCTTTTTAAGAGTGTAGTTATGTCATCAGTAAAAAAAGGTGAGTTATATTCATAAGACAAATTATTCTGCAGCTGTGGGGCTTTTACTCGTTACCTACAATCCAGATCTCGCCACTGTACCAGACCTGATACTATTCTACTGCAATGTTAAACAGATATGGTGTTTATCATTTTTCTTTGATAAGTTGATCTGAAACTGACCCTACCCTATATTACAGTACCAAACAATATAACTTTGGGCGTGTAAATGTCAAAATCGAGAGGAGGGTGGTAACCCCCCTCAGGAAGACGTGTTACAAAATAGGCACAGGAAGACGAGGGTTGAACTGTCTCTACACAATGATAATATAAATAATGATGAAGATTCATACGTAGGGGTGTACAATAATAATATAGAGTTCTTCTACGCTACAAATATATTTGGGAAGGCTAGTTAATGACAACATTGCCGTCACTGATGTTTTGTGACGTCATATCTTTAACAGAATGTCGCCCCCTGGTATTTGTGGGTTTGATAATGTTGTCCCAGGCAGGACCCAATTCCCGTCCTGTTCCCGTCCAGTTCCTGGTGAACTGTTACGCAGAGCGTTTTCCTCGGCTGGTGTGCCAACTTTGTTCAAACCACACAGGACATTGCGACAATATTTGGTTTCACCAAAAGATAAAGCTGAAACTTTTAAAACAGTCAGGCGTGTTCTACCAGAGCCAACAAGAGCGGCTAAAGACGCGGCTGGTACCGCGAAAGCGCTTCCGTGTAAGCGATAATATATTTGTAGTGTAGAAGTTTAAACTCTATACATATTATTAATAATATATATATTAAACCTATGTTGTCTCTCATGGTCTATTTAACTATTAACCCACTATTTAAACAACTGCAAGACCCAGTTGCTAAATGTCAGTCGCTATAATAACATTGACTCCGTCAGTTTGCAGATGTGTGTCGAGTCGCTTAAGGGCTCAGTGGTTTGATAAAGAGTCTTGTCTGGTAAAATATCAAATTAGCAAGACACCTTTTAGGTACATCTTAAATTTAGTTATCATTAAAGTGGATAATGTGTGCAGCTTGCCGAGAAAGTGCCATGTTACTAAATTACTCAAAACATTTACGTGATAACACCTACTTCAGTATTTATTGTAAAATGCCAATATGAGCTGCTTGGATTATCTTGAGCATGGAAAATTGAGATAATCCTATAAGAATTTATTTACGTGTTAAGTCAATGTACTTTTAGATATATATATAATTATTAAAAGCCGATGTACTTTGGTGGACTTTTCGAGTTGTAGTTCATTCAAGCTTGTCTAGGACATAATGCCATAACCGTATTATTTTTATTTTTCAAATTTTATTAAGCAATGTAATTGTGCTTAAACTTTGCAAATTATGTGCACATTTTCATGCAAAAAATTCTTTCGGGAACAGTGACTTCAAGTTTTGGCAATATATTGCCTCCATTTGAAAATGGTTTACCTGAATTCGTTTTCTTTCAGCAGTTTTTTGATCTTTATGGTGCTTCATTATTTTTTTTTATAAAATGTTGAAATGAACAATAACCCATGGAGAACAAAATTGAAAGACTATCATATGTTATTCGGCACTATGATAGTAATCTCCATGGCCTACTCAGTGGTTCACAGCAAGAAGAAGAACATTGAAGTGCAAGGGTGCAGCCTCATACACATGACTTAAGGTACAAATGCACTCTCCTCTTGAAGGATGTAACTCCATTCTCGGTAAAGTCACCAACTACACCTTCTGGTAAGCCATTCCATACACGAACTGCTGTGTGGATAAATGTCCGACCTGTGGAAACAGTTCTAGAGACAGGAGTTGCAAGAGCATGACAAGGCATCGATAAACTTGAACGAGTGGCTCTCCTGACAACATATTGTAGAGGAAGTAAAGCATGAAGGTCTGCCGGACATGAAGAAGTATGCATCTTATAAAGGACTGTAGCTGATGCAGCGAAGCGAAGAGATGTTGAGTTCAGATTTTGCTTCATCCTCGTCCACACCGATAATTCTGAGAGCCTTCCTTTGGATTGAGTCCAGCAGCCCGAGTGTAGTTGAGCTAGCACTCATCCATGAAAGAGATGCATATTCCATTATACTTCGAACTTGGGCTTTGTAGATGATTGCTCTGCCTCTACGCTTGGTCACTCTTTTGAGGGTTCCCAACCATCAAATTCATTCGTCTGTGCTAGAACGGAATTATCAAACACTAAGTGAGGACTGGTTGGACTCCTTTTCCTGGAGATTGTCATCGCTTTGCACTTACATGGTTCAAAAGTGACTTTCCATCAGTTAACCCACATTCTCATCTTCTTTAAATCTTTGTTAAGGCTGGTTGTAATGGCCTTTGGGTCATCAGTGGATTTGATATTACAGAACAGGGTTGAATCACCTGCGTATAAGTAGAGCTGATTTTCACACTCGCTGCACAAATCATCGACTGAGAAGAGGAGCGGTCCCAGAATCGAACCCTGAGGCACGGACGCATTAATTGTGGAAGTATCAGATGACTGGCCAGTTAGGACAACTTTGATGGAGCGATTTGTCAGGTAGCTTTTTAACCAGGTGAGCAACTTTCCGCCTACTCCTTTTTGGAGTTTGAAGATAAGTACGTTGTGCCAGACCTTGTTGAAAGCCCCTTTGATAACCAAGGCGATGAGACATGTGGCCTGAACCCAAATTGCCGGTCTGAAAGAAGACCATTTCCCAAGAGGTATTTCTGATGCTGATGATGTATAGCTGCCTCCATAACCCTGCTGATAATACAAAGTAGAGATATGGGGCGATACATGGATGGATTAGCCTTGGATCTCTCTTGTGGATAGGAATTACTCGGGCTATCTTTCACTGGCCTGGAAAATCTCCATTGTTGAAGTAAAGCTCAAACAGCAGAGAGAGTGGTCTTGCGAGTTCAGCATAACATTCTTTGAGGACTCTGGCAGGGATGTTGTCAGGACCAGTTGCTTTGTCCGGCTGAAGTTTGTGTAGAAGCCTTCTTCGCGCTGGTATGGTTTGTCCCTGTGTATGGGAATGTTCAGCTTGAGAAGAACAGGATTATGATCAGAAGTTCCCAGCCTAGGAAATGTCTTGCAGGTGTCATCGAGATCAGTCATGACGAGGTCGAAAATCTGGTGTTCTATGGTGGGTTCCTTGACGAGCTGCGTCAAGCCTCAAGTGTTACACATCTCAAGAGTGCGACGTCCAACGGCGTCAGTGGTGCGACTGCCAAGCCATTCCTTGGACGTTAAAATCTTCAAGAAGGATGACCGACTGTGCACTGAATGCAGATAACTTCGACAGTGTGGTGGTGTCAAGGTAGCTTATGACGGCGCAGTTGGCACTAGGTTGTCTGTAGACTGCAGCTATCAACACTTTCTGTGACCTAAGAGATATGGTGAACCACATAAATTCAAAATCCTCGGGGTCGATGATGCAGTCATGAAAAATGGCAACTCCATCTAGACAGTAAACTGCAATGCCTCCTCTGCTCTAACCTCCTTGGTTTTTTACTGGGCCTATCTCGTCGACAGCTGATGGAGTAGCCAGGGATGTTAATGCAGTCAGCGCCATCATTCACAGAAGAATCTAGAAAAGTTTCCCGATGACTACTACAGAAGGCTGAAGCTTTTGGCATAAGTTTAACAGCTCACCGATATTGGATCGTAACCCTATGATGTTCACTTCAAGCATACTCAAATCCGAATCCTTTAGCCGTTTGGCGCGCATATGTCGTTTCCGTTGTAGTCCATCCGTTCGAGGCTTATTTGATCTGTTCGTATAGCGAGAGTGGTTTAGGGTGGAGGGGTTGCTGGCCCCTGTACCCCAGTTACACACCTTGTCAGGTGCGGCGGGGTGTACACTATACATGACCTGAACTGAAAGCATCCTGAGACTCATGACAGTTCGGGCATCCAGATGGTAATGAAAACCGCTCGGTCAAGGATTGAGTGATGAGTGTTACATTACAACCCCACTACCCTTATGACTACACTTTCAACTTATTTAGAAAGCGGTTTTCATTAACCCTCGTCTAGTCCATCTAGATCTAGATGGACCACGTAAGCAAACGCAAAGCGTTGGGGTACATCAACTTAAGGCCAAAGACATTCGCTCACCCGAAATACATTCGCTCACGGTATTAGCTCTGTCATATTCTTTAAAATCAAGAGGAAAATATTGATTACAATGCTTGAATATTGGTTAATCGATGTAAGCATTAAATAAGTTGATGGTAAAGTCGATAAGTTGAAGCAAATATCGCGAGAAAATGTCTGTTGGGTGAACGAATGTCTTTAGACGTCAAGCCTTACAACGTATCCTGCCTTGAAAATCCAAGGCAAGTGAAATGTGATACCACCCTTTTTTCTCAAGAACGGACAGTTATAGCCAATAATCTTTGACTTCTATTATTCACTTATGAATCAATATGTGACCCGTCATATCGAAAGGTACCTTAAGGGTCCCAATTGCAAAATCAAAAATGATTTGTTGATCTAATCTTGCGCTGAGCTGAGATTGTAAGCTATGAAATAACACCTTACTTTTGGTTATTGGATTGCAAAGTTACATCCAAATTGGTAAAAATCATCGGACTGATTCGGAAAACTATAGAATGGTGCATACAATGCAGATATATTTCAAAATGGCACCTGCCAACCCCCCCCCCCCCCCTCCTATCCTCCTATCCTAGGACTTTGATTGCCTACCATAGATGGTACCTTTCTTCAAAATGACTACAAAGGATGTAAAAGAAGTTATTTTTTGCAAAAGATCACTTTCATATGCGGTTTTGTGCAAAAGGCGATAAAACTGATGGGGCGATAATTTGTTTAATTAAGGACTGAGGTGCGAAATACCTTTATTACATTTAATGTTAACTTTTTCGATTCTTTTTGAAGACGCTTTCGTGTAGATTTGTCAATTCAAGTTTATATAGATCAGTGAATTTTCCCTAGAGTGTTTTACTTTCTCTTCTAAGTAGGCTAATGGATGTCTGTATGTTAAGGTGGTTGTTTAAAACACATTTTATGGTGTTATGATAAAATTATTATAAGAGTAACATGGTTAATGTTTCAAATCAGTACATTTCAAGAAAATAAAATAAAAGCATAATCTAATTTTAACCTACAGTGACTTACTCTTCGGTATGATATTTTAACAGAAACGAGTAGGTTTTTAATATATATCTTGAACATTTCTCTTTTAAAAGATACCTAGTCAAGTGATTTGTTGCCATAAATCTGGTTAAATTATTATTTAATACTTAATGGTTGAACATTAATATTTAAATACTTATTAGTATTTATTATTTAATAATAAATGCTTCAGTTTGAAAGAAAGAAAAAGCTACAGTATTGTAAAGACAGGTTCTGATACTGTATCAGAATATTAAAATCCAGGCAACTAGAGACTAGAGACTAAAGTTGACGATGTGGTGGTGAAGGTCAATAAAATATTTGTTTTTTTGGTGGTGATGTTATTCTAGTAGAGTAATTTGACGCGAGTAACATTATGTTTTCTTTTACCATGGTAAAGTTGTATCAATACCTTCCATATAGGTAAAGTCTACCTTATAAATAAGCTCCCTGAAAATCGCGTCCAGAATATTCTAACAATTGTGCTTCTACGCAGTCCGTGCGTACGCGTAATTCAGAATTTAAATCACCTGACACAGCTAACGCATGACGCCGATCGTTTTGACTGGGCAATTTTCCTCAGTGACAAGAACTTGGCGTGGCGATCGCGGAAACAACCTATCACATGCAACTGCGTGAATTGCAGTGTGTCGCGTACGGCGTAGAGTAGTGCTTGACAACACGCGTTAATGAGTAAAACACCCGCGAAACGGGGAGCTATTTCCAAGATTGACTGTATTTGTCCATTACCTCGGCGGATGAGGGTTACTTGAGGGGCCAAATGTAAAAATCATGAAACAAATAATATTGTTTGTTTAATTTTACCATGGCAATAAGTTTTTCTGTAAATTACGATTAATAAATTATTCTTGTTCATTATGCAGTCCATGTATATGTTTTTAGATGCTTTTTAAACCTATTTTGTTAGCCATACCGAAATCATGTTTCAAGCGATGATACAATTATATCGCTAAAATTCAATTTTTGGGTTATTGGCAATTTAGTCTAGAAATACTGCTTTTATGTTATGTTTATTTTGGAAATAATATTTTCCTTAATATAAATAAGGAAGAAACCACTTAACCCTACCACAAAATAGTACAAATTCGATTACGATATCTAAATTAGTATTTAAAAAAGTTTTTAAAGTGAAAATTGTTAAATATAGCCAGCAATGCATTTTACAAATGTTTGTTTGGACAAAACCACACAAATTATATGTGAGCCCGGCCTTCGAAGAGGAAGTTATGCCGTTAGTCCCATATACAGAAGTGTCAAAACCATCTATATGTTTGTTTGTCATAGCTAGGTTATTTGAGTAATTTTATTTGATTTATTGTCCCACAAAATGCACCCCGTATCCCGGGCCCCGTATATACACATACATGTTAAGCCTTCTTGTCCATTAGTGTTGTTCTGTTTAAGAGGAGTCTTAGTTCAGCCAATCAGGGGCCGTACATACCATGGCAACCACAGCGAATTCATTTCAAGTTCAAGCTTAATACCCGAACCCCGACCCAGTACGTTTCCTGAACAGGAAACCCATCTTTATAACTACCTTTAAGTTAATCAAACCTTCCATTGTTTGCGCAAAGATACCGACTTAAATCTGCATCTTGCTCATACATATCAAACTAGCCTAAAGCTGTACCTTTCCGATTGCTCTACCCAATTAATGTAATGTGGTATACTCTCATTTCTCCTCTCTTATTCAGCTATTGGATGAAACCAACTCTTTTTGACGACGTCGTGTCATGCCATATCAGCACCTACTTTTCTTCAGAAATCTAAACGGTACGTTTAAGCTGTTATACTAATTAGTCTTTGCCAATGGATGTGCCACAGGGTGCTATATTAAACCGTCTAGTGTTCGTCTAAAAGCAAGCCAATTATAAAAATTAATGTGCCCCAAAGCTTATTGTTTCAAAAGAAGGCAAGGTAGAAGAAAAGCGAACCATGTCAAAATTAATACAATTCGCTGAAAAAAAGGATTCACTGCCTTCCTGGTTTCTTTCCCATGTAATGGAATATATAGTGTATACTGTTTGCATGGTTCATCTGGGGCACATGACCAAAAAGCTGGAAGAGATGCCTTCTTCACTAGTATTGACGTCTGGGTTAGATTATTATGGAAACATTAGTAACTCTGTCGATTCTTTTTTTGCCAAGAATAATTCTATAGCAAGAGGTATTCATCTCTCTTCCGATCGCCTTGATTAGGACCCATGAATCATACAACAGGACAGTGATGCAAGTTGTGTTGAGGAGCTTGACCTTGGTGGAGATAGTCAACTTGGGTCATCTCAATAGATGCTCTAGTTTCAATACAACTGCCCAATCAAGGCTTTATACTTGAGGGGCGGGTTGAGAGGCTGCTGATGACAGTTTTTGACCATATACATGTATTCTGTCTTCAGGACGTTGATGATAAGACCCAAAACATTGAGCACAAAGGATAAGGGAATCAAGCAGGGTGATATTGTCTGCAAAGTTTTTGTCATTTAGTGCTTTTGCTGGTATCGCTACACCAGAGTCACCTGGAGTAATGTTGTAAGCAGGCGTGTTCGAGAAAATAGGGAGTTAGGATTGTTTTTGAGGATCGAAGAAAAAAATCAGGTGACAGAATTTAGGGTATCAAAAAACAGTCAATTTCTATTGTGTTCCACTCATAACAAATAATCAGAAAAAAAATAGTTTAACCCATCTCCGTAGTATGGTTAATGAGTTATATCCAAAAATGTGAAAGGTCATATCAGGGGTCACGGGATATGCCCTATGGGAGACAAAAAATTTAAAATGATTTTTTTTCTAAATGGTCTCACATTGTTTCTCTTGCAAAACTATCCCCACAAAGTAATATTTATCAAAGGCTCAGATGTACTGTTGCTATGGTTACAGATCAAAGTAAACTTGGAGTTTTAGGTTCCAATGCAATGGTAAATTAATGATCTTTTTTTGCCTGATACCATAGCAACCACTGGCCTATAGAACTTTAAACTATTACTTCATGTAGACACTTTTTCAAGAAGTAAATTTTGAGACATTTTGAAGAAAATCTGACAATGTTGGATTTTGTGTCGATCCCATAGGACCTATTGCGCGACACCTGATATGACCTTTCAAATAATTGGATATAACTGATTACGCCAGAACAAGAAAACCCCAACTCCAATAGCTCCCTTCTGTAATGTCTAAAAAGTCAACTACAAGGTCAAATGTGACACAATGATTAGAATATCGACATGGAAATGCTATTTTAGTGATGTGAAAGCATTTTCAGAGTTTTGTATGCATTTATATTTTATAAGTATAATTAACAGAAGGGAGCTATTGGAGTTGGAGTTTTCTTACAATGGCGTTTTCAACTCATTAACAATACTTCGGAGATAGGTAAAAGTATACTTTTTTCTTTTTCATCATGGGGAGAGGGTCACGTTGAAACAGTTTTTTAACATGATTAAACAAATTTTGAAATTTTAGCCCTTGTTTTGGCAGCCATTTTGTTTTAATCGCTATTCCAACAAGTAGATTTTTCTAGATTTTAATTTGTTGTTGTATAATAATACTTTTACAATTTGTTTGACATATTTCTTTATTTTTACTAGCCTATCCCCTACTCGCCTCGAGAGCATCACCTCCTGATGCGTTTTCTAAAAGTTAAGCCACCAACATGACCAGGGATGGAAATAACTTATCCCCTTGAAGCACTTCTGTTGTAACATCAAATGAGTTGAACATATTTCAATCCACCACTGACTGCACTGCTGATACCTGTCACCTGAGTATCAGTGACCATTGGCTCGGGAATGCAATGGTGATGTAGGATTGCGAACATCACAGTTCTGTTGATGCATGGGGTCAAATGCCTTTTTAAAATCGACAAAGGTGACTATCAATGGACGTTAGTTGTATCTAAAACCTTCCATGATTCTTATTAACATGTGAATTCGCTTGGCACAGCTGCAACCTGGTCAAAAACTTGCTTGGTAGTTTTGTAGCATAAAATTGGTGTGTGGTCGTATCAGGGTACGCAGGACCGCTCTTCTTTAAAAGTGGGATATGACATTTGTCACCCACTGTTAAGCAGTCGACGTGTTGGAGTACAAGATGATAAAAGACACATTTTAGTGCAGGTTCAATACATTTTGAAAACTGCATCTGATTTAAACATGTGTAGCAGCTTATACACCACCATAACAGTTAAAATGAACGTTGTAGATTTTATTTTTGTAGTCCATTCACGTTTTTAATTAAGCTAGCGATCAGCCTCGAGCTGTTAAAACATTCACCTTCAGTCGTTAATACGCTGTAGGGTGCAGTAGTTTAGCAAGGAATGTGTCTTATTTGAATCCGTTGACTTAAATTACATTCTGATATAACGAGATATCCGAGTCAGTGATAGCAATTCGGATCATGGTTAGTTTTATTTGTAAGAGACTGCAAACGTGATTGAAATGGTTTTTTTCATATGTTTATTTATTTATTTGCTTGCGCTAGTTAGTTTTACATCGTTGGATCGCTTGAGAATGTGTTGTATCTATGACACGGTTTCCTAATTAAACATTTTGTTTTTCTTTAGACATAATCAAATATGTTTTTGGAATTTGGTATTTCCTCTTTTTAGAACATATTAAAAACTCTACTGTATTTGTACCTTTGGAAACGTTTCGGCAGCGGGAGAGGGGGGAAATTTCCCTTCCTATTTCATGGTTATGTAGATGGCTGTTTTTCCTGCACCTTCCGTTTGATATTTTATAAAAGTGTTTTCCTTTTTCTGTAAAAAATAAAAATCGGAAATCGGTGAAGAAATATAAAACACTTATGTTAGAGAAAAATCTATATATGATAGACGATCCGACCTAAGGTTAGTGTCAGCACGACTGCATATAAAGTAACCATGATCCATTAGGATTTTTAATCTGTTTACTACACTATTAGGCCAAACAAGTTGTTTGGTTGTCCTCAATTGAATTTGAAAAAAATGGGTTGGTCGGTCGGGATTTCTTCGTTTTTTCTTCTTCTTTTTTATTACTACCAAACTTTACTGTATGTATATGGTGGCATTTCATGAGATGGGTCAAAAATGTGTTACATGGTCATAATGGTCAAAAAAACAATTGTTTGATATGATGTTAATATTATTGATCTCTTTCAATTCAAGTAACCTTTTAGCCAAATATAACTTTTGTTTTGGCATAATGAGCTAATTAATGGTTAATTACTCCATAGACAGCAATGCAAACTGTAATTTTCAAACGCGTCTTTCTCAAAATTGCCTGTTTTTACTAAAGCAAGTCATAAATTGGAATGATTAATGGTAAACAGTTCATTTTTTCATGATATGTTCTAAACACTTTAATAGTTACTTTGATGCATTAAACTTGAAATAGACCCCTAAGGGTCTTGGTGTTAATGACCTTCAATTAATTAAGAGGGGGCTATACAAGGGGAGAAAATGGTGATGTTTCAAATCATTCTGCCCTAATTCTTATTTGATGCAGCATGATCCCCTGAACATTTTGACACCAAATTTGTCAAAATCGGACAAAAAATGAGAAGGTGCTGCCCAAAAAACTGATCGAGGGAGAGGGGGTCTGAGGAAGGTCTAAAAATGATAAATTTGCCAATTACTGTAATTATATACCAAATTTTAGCCATGTTGGTGACTATCTGTATGTATTTGAGGTCACAGAATCCATTTGTGAATGTTCCAGCAGTGTCAAACCTTCCGAAATGGTGATATTGTCTCTATTTGGCTATCTACCGCATCCATAGGCACCGCATCCGTAGGCACCACCACCCTTGTATTGCCAAGTTCAAATCATTGTCTCTCTTAAATTATGTAACCCATGAAGACCAAATTACTGTCACAAATAGCAGAAAGTGTACGCTTTCAAATGACACATTAAACAAGTCCATAGGCCAAGGAGTAGTGAATTTACATCAAATTAAGTTGGAAAACCCATGAAAAAATGTAACAACACCACCTTT
>JXSR01S006212.1:54905-85205 GCA_000969725.1 Ophiothrix spiculata
TTGCCAAACAAACCAATATAATGAAAAATGTTACCATGGTTACCTTATATAAAATTGCTCAAAATGCTATAAAAGAAATGTCAATGATATAATAAATCATTGGCAGTGATCAGAATAATAAAATCTAGGTTAATCGCTTTCAATGCTGCAATTACTTCATGTATTTGTCAATTTTTTTTAGAATCAAACCGATTAGGAAAAGAAAACAACTTGACTGCTATAACCTTGTACTTTGGCTTAATCAGTCAATATATTGCTACAACTGACGTTTGTAAACATATATGTGACGCGTTACATCAATAGGGACAACATTGCTGCAAACCCGAGTGAAAAATGGTTGGGGTGTCGATTTTTATATATCGTAAAAAATGTGGTCCTTAAAGTATATATTTTCAATAAATGAACTTGTTATCTGAACAAAATACTCTCTACATATGTGTCCCGCCGCGGCAAAAGGATGCAGTTGTCGTCTCCTACATGAAGCTCATTGTAGCATATCATATGTATACTAGTTGTATACATCAGATATGCTACAATAAGCAACATGTACGAGCCGACAACTGCATCCTTTTTGCCGCGGCGGGACACATATGAAAAAATGAGTTGTTTGTAACCAAGTCAGATTCAGTTTTTGCTGAAAATGTCCTTGGAACCATCACTTGAGTACCAAATATGACAAGTTTGCACGAAATGTATCATATCAGTGCATTCTAATGATTTCCCCTAGAGAATTTGATATCGCTGTCTTTGTTACAGTCTCAAAGCATACATGCCAATTTGGTATCATTTGAGCGAGTTTGGAATGGCTCCTTTGAAAACTATTAATATATTGAGTTTAAAACTGTAATGATTTTCAAACGCGTTTTTCTCAGAAGTGTGTTCTTTATATCCGGCAAGGTTGTCATTCTGTGGTTTCTTTTAACTCGGTAATCGAATGTTCGATGCCTTTATTTTTGATATTATTTTAAAGCAGATTAAACAAGCTTTCCAGTCATGCCAAAGACTCAATTTTGAATTTTTGACTCAACATGCAGCTTTTAATGTAACGTGTCACATAAGTGACGTGTGCTGTCGAAACCACTCACTTCTGGGCAGGTTGTAGAAACTGATTATGGGCAAAATTGGTCCAAGGGGTAACATTTTAATATTTTCAAATTTTGGTAATTTTTAGTTCTTCAAACCTTTTTGAACATAATATTTGAAGTTTGAAATAAAAATTCAATCCAGATTTTTTTTCGGAGCGCATTATTTCTGCAAATGTGTTATTTTTCAATTACATTATGAATTTACGTTATATCTTTAAAGCCTGATGTCTCAATTTCATGTTTTCGACAAAGCCAAATTCAAAACTAATTAATGTCCGTTTCCAAAACTTCAAGCACCCTCTGACAGCTGAAGATGGATAGTTAATAGATAAAGAAAAACTCAAAAATGATACTCTGCCCAAAAGTGAGTGCTTTTGATAGAATACAGATTATTTATTTTTTTAAATGTTTATTTTTCCTCATCAAGATATATTACACGGATTGAATCAAATAGTTTATGAATGCATTTTTCAAAAAAAAAAGTGTTCTGTGTTTAGCACCGAGCATGGACGTGGCACTCTGTGGTGATGTGTGGCATGAAAATATGTCATCGTGATTATCAAGGTGATATATCAAGAGCTTGAAATGGGGAATAATTGTCGAAAAGTCTTCGATAATTTACTTTAAATTATCAAAATGGTGGTATAATCGAGTGTGAAATTTGCGTAAAAAACCTTATGACTTTTTAAGATAGTAAGATTCCTTCTTCAAAACCAGTAAATAGACTTACGTTTGACAGTTTTGCATACTCGGTTAGTATACTTCATCAGATTTGCGATGATCCAGCTTCTGACTCAGAAGTCGCGTCGGTCTGATGGTGGCGTCCTTCCAGGAGATGATGATCGCAGGCAGGCGGGGAAGGATGATATCCCGATGGCAACGGAAAAAATGAATCAGCAACACGGCTGCTACAGTACGTAGTGGCAAATTCAGTAAATAAAAATGAGAAAAGGAAGTGGAAAAGGTATTTGGTCTGAAAGAATGATATGTTTTTAAAAAATTATAAAATCTAATTGAAAAAAAAAGGAACAAAGAAAAAAAAAACCGACCATCACCAGGGCTCGACCCCGGCACCCTTAGATTCTCAGCACGACGCCTTTATCAATTAGGCCACCAAATTTCCTTACTGAAATAGGGAACATTTTAAATACATATCACGCAAATCAATTCGTATTGAAATGTATGCAGAATTTGTGAATGGAATATCACATTCTGGATCAGATTCTGTCAATTATCGTTATATTTATACAAATATAATGTTATTTTAAAAAATAGGCCTGAATGAGCTACTCATGATCGAATCAAAATCATTACCGGCGATGATGCGAGACCCGGAAGTGCGGAAACATCTATGGAAAACATGTATCAGACTCTGTAACGCATTGATAAACATCGCTGTACAATGCTTCTATTGCAAGTCAAGTCGTCTTGAGTTACGTAGAAGAAACAGGCAACTTGGCGATGTTTAAATTATCCTGGCAATACATTGTAGCAGAAAACGGCGCGAAATTCATAAAACAAAGTCATTTATTTCAAAATTTTGTCGATGCACCTCTAATTTTTTTGCAGTTTTCTTTCTAATATTTGATGTTCTTTATCTGCGCCTTATAAAAAAAGAGGTGCATCGACTAGTTTTAAAGATGACTTTCTCCATAGAGTTTGCACGTGAATTGGGATTTTAAAAATCTCTAAATTCAGTAAATTTACGAACCTTCCGTCCCCCCCCCCTGATCGCAGGGGACACTACTAGGGCAAATTCCGCAGTGTTCACCCACCCACAATATTACAATATTTACTATTAGTACAAAGCGAGGAACAACACTTCCTCTAAAGGCAATAAAGAGACGAAAACAATAAACTCAACAAAATGTTGTAACTGTGTAAACCATTATTTTTTCTACTATACAGTAGCTTTCCACCCCTTATAAGAGTATACAATCTAGATTATTCCTGAACGCCGCGGTGAGGTCCATTGTGTTTGCAAAGCCTAACTAAAGATCTTTTTTATTTTTGAGATCTAGAAATAAATGCATTAGCGCCATGTACTCACAGATTAGTTTAACTTTTCAAAAATTATTAGTAAAAGTTTTTGCTTCTTTTTTTGACATTAGCACATATTGTTTAGGTCAAAAACTCACATCCCATCGTCTTAAGCATCTAAATTCACGATATTTTATCATTAACATCTATATGGTTTGATTATCAGTTGTTGATTTTGTGTTTCACTTTTATTGACCGCAATTTGTAAACATATATCCGATTTGAATGCAATAAACGCAATTAAAAGATTAAATGCAATTTGTTATATTAAAAAATGCAATATGTCTGAATAATGGTTTATCTTGAAACCTTTACCACAAAATATCTAGCCATTTGCATACAAACCTACATACATAAAAGCTTATTTAACGTGCTATTTCATCAAGATCACAGAACGGCTGTCTATGCAGATATCACAATCAGATCACATCCTCTATAATGGCTGCTAGAAGGCGCACTTTATGTCCGTAGTTAGAATGTGAGTATCCGACAGCACCAGGACAAATAAGGGACAGCTATGGGTATAATACCCTACTCTTCACGAACCTAGTTGTGACAAGCATATATGGGTGTGACTCTCCCATATATGGGACTGACGGCTTAACGACCCCTCCGAAGGAAGGGGATCTCGCATGGTATGTTTGCCCTTGTCCAAACAACTATGGGTAGAGTGCATTGCTAAAAACAACAGAGGTGAGAGCAGCCACAATCTCTGTTAGTACACTCTACACTGGCACATCGCTGGCAGTACTGTCTATGGCCATACAGTAGCAATAATACTCACCAAGCCATGGCAGCATATTGGCCAGACTCCCGGAAGCAATTCTCTTTTGTCCAAAATTATGTGGTTTTTTTTTTAAATATTTCAAACGACAGTGATTTGTTTTTTAAAATGGTTAAGCAACATGCAAAATCTTGAGAGTTATTGTGATTTATTGCTAACCCAAGGCATTATACCTTCATAATACTGTTGAACCGTCCTATTTATATACATCGGTATTCATCTGCCTTTAAGACATGATTATGAACACTTCAAAAATGACAGGAGAAACTTTAAGGAAGAACCCTGTTGAAAATGTCAGGTTTTAATGTTAAAACAAAAATAGAATTATTTTATGGGAGGCTTTTAAGAAAGAGGGTATTGTAAATTGTAAAAGTGAAAATTATCTGAAAACATCTTTTCAGAGAATGCAAGCTTCTTTTCATTTCAATGCAAATGAAATATACACGTATTTGATCAAACTATTTATATTAAACCTATTTCCAAGTTATATAATTTAGAGAGTTCTAATATACAAAACGAGTACTTGCCCTAAAATATTGCAAACATCGTTTCATTACTTATTAATCAATAATCACCCTGTGTGTTACTTTTTATATAACATTATTTCAAAAGCTACATCAATCTGTACCTGGCATTTGTTATTTCCTTTTTTAAATCAAAAACTGTCGTAATCCATACGCAATATTTGTACACTTGCAATTAGTTGATTTATGATATTGATCATATTTTTTTGTGTAGGAAGCGCAAATAGACTTAGTCTGTTCACCTGCATAATGGACTTAGGTATTGATTGGTTTAAGAAAGAATGATTTGAAGGTCAATATCAAATGTGACTGTCCATTTCAAAGGAGCAGTGAATGTATCAAATTACGTTTTGTGCTACAGATGAAAATACATGTCAAGGCGTAATTTGCAAAAAAAATGATTTTTTTGGACAGATTCACAATCATTGTGTTACTTCAAAACACCAGCAAAGTTTCATTTCAAGAAAATGATCGTAAACATGAAATATATATGTTTTGGTGAGGACATTCTACAGAAAGTGTAGGGCGCACTGATCTTAGAACGCCTTTATCTCAGTCATACATTTACTCCCTGACAACCTTAACTTGATTCCTGGTAATAACGGGAAGTTTTTTAAGATGTCATTTTAATCCTCATAGCAAGCTTCTTTTCATTTCAATGCAAAAGAAATATACACGTATCAAACTATTTATATTAAATCTAATTCCCAGTTATATAATTTAGAGAGTTCTAATATGAAATGAATTACAAAACGAGTACTTGCCCTAAAATATTGCAAAAATCGTTTCATTACTTATTAATCAATAATCACCCTGTGTGTTACTTTTCATATAACATTATTTCATTTGTTATTTCCTTTTTAAAACAAAAACTGTCGTAATCCATACGCATTATTTGTACACTTGCAATTAGTTGATTTATGATATTGATCATATCTTTTTGTGTAGGAAGCGCAAATATACTTAGTCTGTTCACCTGCATAATGGACTTAGGTATTGATTGGTTAAAGAATGAATGATTTGAAGGTCAATATCAAATGTGACCGTCCATTTCAAAGGAGCTGTGAAATTGTGAATGCAGCAAATTTCGTTTTGCGCTACAGTTGAAAATACATGTCAAGGTTGTAATTTTCACAAATTGATTTTTTGACAGATTCACAATCCTTGTGCTTACTTTAAAACGGCATCAAAATTTCATTTCAAGAAAATGATCGTAAATATGATATGATTTTCCATGGCAACATGGTCTGTGATGGCTGATTTGTGTTTTTCTGCAGTTCTGCATAGACTGGGATATAGCAAAAATTCTCAACAGAGACAACAACACTTTCTGTAGAAAGATACGTGAAGCTATTCAGATACGAAAGAAGGGGGCCAAAGTTATCAATCGCGATGAAGGCTACACTCTAGATCACATGTATGATTCACTGCTAATTACAAAACGCATCAGAAACTTGTGGAAGAGTCCACCACCAAGTTTCCCGGGAGAAGCAGTGAACCAAGACTCTTGTGATCAAGCCATCAGCCAAGATGGCGAAAGCTAAAATTTGTGAGTAATATCTTGGATTTGTCACTCATAAATTTTAATATTTTACTACAATCCTACAAAGTATGAAACTATTTACGTTCGTATGGATTTTTAGTGCTGGTAAAGGAGCCAAAAGTGAGTACAAATTACTCATTTAAAAATTGCTGCTGTTACGTAATTTGAGCGTTTTGTTACATTTGTTGAGAGTAGACAAGACTGAAAAAGATAAAATTTGATCAAACTCATAATTTTTAACAACATAATAATTTGTAAAACTATCAAGTAACAACATTAAAATCAAAGTAATATCTGAGTGTCTATCACAACCACGTAATAAAATGCTGTTAAATGCGAGCACACGTGCATACATATATTTTTGTACTCCCATAAGTATTACTAATTTGAAAGTGTTTAGCTTGCTATATTACATCATTCATATACTGTTGTAACTAGCTAAGCGCCAAAAATCTTTTCATTGTTTTTGGATTTATAATTTTTAACAAATACCTGTTTTTATGGACATGTTTGTGGAACCTCTACATGATTTGCTCACAACCTAATTAAATGATAACTAAGTTAAAATAAATACTATTGTAGTTCCTAAATAGCAAATGAGTGTAACCTAATGATGGTTTCTATCATTTGAGTAAAGTTAATATGAAATATGGCAAAATTCTACTTAAGTTGCACCAACTTTGCTGATGGTTTGGAACAACATTGATAATATTTTCGTAACCTATACCAACCTGGTTTAAAAGGTCCAAATTAGTTCGATTTTGAGTAAATACTGTAAACTTATTATAAGGACACTAATTACTATATTTTGAATTAGCTACATTGAAATACCTAATTAGTGGTGATTCAAACTACAACCTGTAATAAGTACTTAATTGAATTAAGTGTAACCCGGCTACACTTACTTTTATTGATAACATCCAATAACAGTGGCGCATCTTGGGTTGGTTGCGTTGCGTTGCTTGAAAAAGTATGGTTTTTTTTTCAAATATTTCAAACGACAGTGATTTGTTTTTTAAATGGTTAAGCAACATGCAAAATCTTGATAATTATTGTGATTTATTGCTAACCTCTGGCAATATACCGTCATAATACTGTTGAACCGTCCTATTTATATATATCGGTATTCATCTGCCTTTAAGACATGATTATGAACACTTTAAAAATGACAGGCGAAACTTTAAGGAAGAACGTTGTTGAAAATGTCAGGTTTTAATGTTAAAACAAATATAGAATGATTTTATGGAGGCTATTATGGGTGGGTTACCTTTTCAACATTTTGAAGTGATGATCTAAAATGACAAAGGAATCAAGTTCATTTTTTTGGATATACTTGAATGTTCTTATATATTTTCCAGTTATGTGATATCTTCTAAATAGCCTTGACTGAAGGATGCAAATTCTATTTCAAAAATATTATTTCTATTTGTTAAACTTATAAGTACCAAATATTGCTGTACCTACAAGTAGCGGATTTCTTTGGAGTATACTAAATAATGAGGATATTTTCTCTCACTTATCGCACGTGAATATTTAACTACAGGGTGTATCAAAATGATTAGTCATCATCATCCTTCGTCGAGATCCATGATACACATCTTTTCCAACTATCTTTATCACACATTGCACTTCCAAGCTCATTGAAGTTCAAGCCAGTATCTCTACATATGGTATCAGGATACGTTAATGGTCTAAAGCCTCTGTTTGGACATGGCAGTCTCCAAAGAAGAAGGTCTGACATGATTTGGTCCTTGGCTCGAAAGCAGTGACCAGCAAACTTGGCTCTCCTCTGTGCCACGGTTGTAGAGATTGGGGTTATATCACCATAAATCTTATGATGCTTAGTTGGATGTTGTTTCCAGGACATATTTTGGACGCGCATTAGTAGCCTGGTGTAGGTGCCATCTAAACGGTCTTGTAGCTCTTTCTTCATAGTCCACGTTTCTGCGCCATACAATAAGATGCTTTCAACACTGGCCCTGAAGAATTCAATCTTGGTTGCCCTGGTAATATCAGACTTCCATATGACATCAAGCTTGTTACAGGCAATCCATGTTTGTCCCTTTCTTGTCAAGAAGTCCTTTTTGCTATCAAGAACATATTACCCGAGGTATTTAAAGTCGTGTACTTCCTTGATGGCAGTTCCATTCATTGAGCGGATATGAAGATGATCAGATGTTTCATTGAGGATCAAGCATTCGGTCTTCTTTGCCTTGAGAATTAGTCCGACCCTAGCCGCCGATTCTTCGAATGCAACTAGTAGATCTTGAGCAGATGACATAAGTTCTGCGGTCAGGGCTACATCGTCTGCATAGTCTAGGTCTGTCAAATACTTTTGACTTTGACGTCCAGATCTTCTGCCAATTGTGAGGCCCTTGTCACTCATGGTGTCAGCTGACTGGCGCAATACATAGTCGACCACAATAACAAAAAGGAAGGGAGCAAGAGTGTCCCCTTGAAGAATTCCTGCTGTTGTAATAAATTCTTCGGTTGGACCATCCATGCTCTGCACAAAACTTATTTGGTTGTCATACATTATTGCAATGGCACTCACAATCTCCTCAGGGATACCATAGTTGAGTAAAATATGCATCATTGCCTTCCGGTTTACACTATCAAAGGCCTTTGAGAAGTCTACAAAGACTACAAAAATGATTAGTACTCAGAATAATTAAATGTATAAAAATACTTCCCGTTCATTTTGAAACTTGGCATTACCTGAGTTGGTAGTACATTTCTTTGTCTTTAATTTGCAAAAGGAATGAGAGCATTTTGTCATTTCGTCTCCAAGAACGGGATGAATCTGCAAATGGAACCAGTTTTGAAAACTCGCCACGGATTTGATATGTTGTCTTTCCATTTCAATGAAGTCATAAATCTATAACTTCGTCTGCAAGAAATTTTAATTTATAATTTCTACCTTAAAATATAATTTCTCTTTCAAAATTGCCAAAATCTAATTTTGAAAGCTCTGTTTGACTTTTCATTCCATGAAGAAAGAACTTAATGATTATGTTTTAAATGGAAATACTACCTGTCTTTATTTAAATAAAGATGTCTCTTTATAATTTTCTTTCACAAAATAAGTTCATGGCAGTAAATAATATGTATAAATGCCTAACCTATTAAAATAATTAAAGATATCTATTTGCAATAATTCTGTGTGATGCCTATTGCATGCTGATTATCATTTAACGATAGCTTTCTGATGTTTCAAATTGGCAAATCGTGCACTTATACGGAACTCGATTAAATTTGAAATTGCCTAGCAGAAAACACTACACAACATTTATTCTACCCGTTTCCTGATAATTTATGGCATTTGATGCCGTGGGAGAAACATTTTTACTTCAAATGTCTTGGGCTGTTCCACTTGACTAATCACATGTAAACACTTACAATTTGGATATCTTGCTGTTTCATAAGTTATTTACTACCCGTGGCGAGTTTGTAAAAAGACATTATTTCTTCTAACTGACGTAAACTCCGATTGCGCCCATCAATTTTCAAAATTCTTTTTTTGAATGGAAGCTATTGAATTGTTCTTTTTATATCCGTGAAAACAATTTTGTTAGCATTTATAGGTTTTGTGTAAAAAAATCACAAAGTTGAGTACTAATCATTTTGATACATCCTGTATGTGCAAAAATCTTTTCAGTGAATGTACGCTTCTCAAAGTTTCTTTTCAAAGCATAAGAAATCTACACGTATTCGATCAAAGTATTTGTATTAAACGTAATTACCAGTTATATAATTTAGATTGTTCCAATATAAAATTAGTTACAAGACGAGTACTTGCCCTAAAATATAGCAAAAATCGTGTGTTACTTTTTATATAACATAATTGCAAAAGCTACATCAATCTGTACCTGGCATTTGTTATTTCCTGTTTTAAACCAAAAACTGTCGTAATCTATATGCATTATTTGAACACTTGCAATTAGTTGATTTATGCTATTGATTGTTATTTTTTGTTTTTGTTTAAGAAGCGCAAATATAATAAGCCTGCTCACCTGCATAATGGACATAGGTATCGATTAGTTCAAGAATGAATGATTTGAAGGTCAATATCAAATGTGACCGTCTATTTTAAAGGAGCCGTGAATGCAGAAAATTTCGTTTTGCGCTACAGGTGAAAATACATGTCAAGGTCGTAATTTTTAAAAATTGATTTTTTTGACAGATTCACAATCCTTGTGCTTACTTCAAACAGCATCAAAATTTCATTTCAAGAAAATGATCGGAAATATGAAATATATCTATATGCAGGGCTTACTGATCTTTTTTTGAACTTTTAATCCTCATAGCATTGTCTTTGCAAATACTTGCAAAAAGTGGGAAAACTGCCTTTTTCAGCTACGTCTGGATAGACAGTCATATACACTTTCAATGTCTTTAACGAACTTGAACTATATAAAAACTACAATTTATTACAAACGAAAATTGCAAGAAAGTTTGTCCAATGCTTATAACATAGACCCAAAAATGATCATTGTGTCAAGTAATTATAATTCCAAAAAATTATTTTTAAATACTCAATTCAAGCATTTTAATATTATTATAAAATTTCATGTTATTGACCAC
This sequence comes from Ophiothrix spiculata, assembly GCA_000969725.1. Taxonomy (NCBI): domain Eukaryota; kingdom Metazoa; phylum Echinodermata; class Ophiuroidea; order Amphilepidida; family Ophiotrichidae; genus Ophiothrix; species Ophiothrix spiculata. The sequence goes on from JXSR01S006212.1 coordinate 65,466, forward strand.
AATTGGCAAAATTGGTCCACCAATTTGTTTAATTATCATTAATGCCAAGTTTTAGATTTCCAGTAAGTAAAGGAGCCAAACGTGAGTATAAATTACTCATTTAACAATTGCTGCTGTGGCGTAATTTGAGCGTGTTGTTGCATTTATTGAGTAGACAAAGTAAAAAAGTAATCAAAATAATAAATTATAACAACAGAATAATAAGTAAAAATATCAAGGAACAACATTGAAATCAAAATAATATGTTAGTGTATATCACTCATTTTTAACTCATACGCCCATTCACGTAATAACATACTTTAAGACATATTTTGGTACTCCCATAATTCACTTGAAAGTGTTTAGCTATATTACATCATTCATATACTGTTGTAACTAGCTAAGCGCAAAAAATCTACTGATCTAAAGGTAAAAAAGGAAACATTCTGCAGCTTTTTTAAAAAGTTTAAGTTTGGTACAACATTTTTTTAATGGCATAAAATTTGTAACCTGTTTAATAGAATAAAGAAAGGATAAACTATATTGTTGTGCCTGATTTATTCGGAAAAAATCAATAGAAAATGCATTTGAACTTTATTATCAATTTTATATATATTTCAATTTGCATTGACCATTAACACAATGATGATAAATGTTAAATTCAAATACTGTTTCTAGTAATTCAAATCATTATTCATAAGCAGTTACGGTGTGCAAAATAGTAGTGCGCCATCTGTCGATTCACTTTCTGCTTCGATTGGTGGGTTTGATTAAAGAGAATTCGAAGAACAAGTCTAGAAAAACATATAAACTTGGTTAAGCTTTCGTTTTGATAATCTATGGTTCGTCTTTCCGATGTTACTTAATGTAATCCATACTTTAACACCTACGGCTCGAGTATTCATATTATTTTCCACACCCCAGGGTACTTAGGATACCTCGTTCAATACATGGGCATTTTAAGTGTCTTTCCTACTTCAATCACACTTTACTCTATGTAACTCACATGGTTCTGATGGCAGTAGCTGTATTGGCATTAGAGATGGCAGTGACTTAGTTGCTCTGCGCAGGCGTTAATGATATTACTCACCAATCTAATAGAATGTTACCACTGCTCAGTTTGACATTTATATATAGTGCATCTGGTACAGGCAAGACAACATTTGCCTCTCGGTTTTGGTAGGAGCATTCATGGAATAGATAGCAGAGAACTTAACTTGTTAGCAATATGGATTCTACAGCTGACCAAGGTTTACTATATGATTTTGAATGCGATAATGATTATGAAATAAACATGACTAACATAAGACACATGCGGTATACCTCTGGAACAACAATACTTATAACAATAGTTTTACCATGTATTTTAGCAGTTGGTGTTTTATCAAACGGTGCTTTTTTATTCGTGTTATTCCGTGTAAGATGGATGCGTACAATAACCAATTTTTATTTGGCAAATCTTAGCATTGCAGACATCTCTTTCCTAATTGTTGCTGGTGCTGAACATTTTTGGGGCTACGCTAATTCCCCAATACCTGGGGATGAGATGCATCTTGGGATGATAGGGTGCATTGTGGTAACACTTTTTATCTATATATCATATTTTGGATCATTATTCTTAGTCACGTTAGTGTCTCTTCATAGATTTTTTGCCATTTGTTGTCCAAATCGACAAGAATTAATTGGAAGCCGAAGTCGAACAGTAAAACTTGTTACAACAACGTGGACGATATCAATAATAATTGCAGTGCTACTTATTCCAAGTGTACGTGGCCAGACGATATTGATGAAACGACTGTTCCCGCCATTATGGGTTCATGTCAACCCGTTACAGCTTGGGTTGCAAGCGTATCGACACTGGCGCAGACAGTTCCATTCTTTGTAGCTATCTTAGGCAATAGCATTATGTACACAAAAATAATTAGATCATTAACTACCCGCGTTGAAATGAGAAAACAACGGAAATATGCTTCACCAACTACCGTTGAGCGGGCACGGGATCGAGTTGCTAGAATGTTGATAGCAAATGGTGTTTTATTTTTCATTTGTTTAGCGCCATTTCAAGCTATGGGGTTTGCAGAAGTTATTTCAAGTCAATTGAGAACACCGCGTTTGCTGACACCAGCACAATATGAAACATTCTTTTGGTTTGCACGAATGATTGGATATTCGAATTCGGCGATCAATCCGATCATCTATAATGCAACGAATCCGCGATACAGACAAGCCTTCTGTGAAGCATTCCCCTGTTTGCCTACCAAAAAGGAATCGGACAGCCCACCACAGAGCCAGACTCGGAATTTCCGTTCAACGAACAATACACAGCATTACACAACATGTGTAAGCAAATTATGACTAGACGGACTTGACAATATCAATAACGTCTTTTAAGTAGATCAACTTATAGGACATTCCAAGTATTCAAAAGGTGCTCTTACGAAAAAGGAAAATATATACTTTATCAAGTATAACGTATGTAAGATATGCTTGTGTGGAAGAATGTTAGACTTTGTAAGACATACAATAGTTGAGAAAGAGCGATAATGTTACAAGTTCTTTATGTAATATGCACATACTAAGAGGTTATTATTTAGTCCCAAGTGACTGTAATTTTCCAAGTTTGAATTATTTTTATAAATTAACAACATATACGTAAAGCCTTAATAATAATACATTCTGTATATGAAAACGGTGACCTTCAGATCACGGTCTTAAATATTTATATCTGTATATTTCATTCGAATATAGCACTTCTCTTTGCCTGATAATTAGTTCCTATTCTCTTACTGATTAATTCAAATAATGTTCTGAACGATTTTTTGAATTTCAAAATATTAAACAATCAATCTACAGATGAGCATTAGTGATTTCACACATTTAGCCTGTTCAAGTTTGTCGTAAGTTATCTCATTAAAGGACAAAGGATTTTGTAAACTAAATCGTAAATGACAAAAGAAGTATCGAATTAATTTTACCGCACAAAAGAGGCCTGTCAATCAAAGTATAGGATAGGCTATTGTCTTCGACTAAAGCGGCCCATACACGATCAATTTTATTGAAGCAATGTTATTGATATGAATATTGTCAATAACATTTTAGGACACACACGATTCAATTATATTGCGCAATAAACCAGTCATTTGAATGCAGGACGTCGACGGATAAGGTCATGGATATTGAAGGTACTATGATGACCCAATGCGTTTTCTATGCAGACTGAGATTTGATTGCACAATAATATTGACAGTTACAATACACGAGACAATATTATTGTGCAAACGTCAATAAAAATCAAAGTAGATTAGATTTCTTCAATATATTGCGCAAGCCATCAATATCGTATATACACGATCAATAATATTGCACAATAGTCGATATTGCACAATAAAATTGATCGTGTGTGGGCCGCTTAAAGCAAAAACGTCTAGAGGTTTTTAGTTGTGCTTTTTATCGTGTAAACACAAAAGGATTGTTAATGATTGCAATTTCTCAAGTGGGGATTATCTATACTAGTCTTATTGACTCAAGTGAATAGAATAAGTAATGGGTTAACAAAATATTTTACTACGGATTACAAAATGCATTGTTATGCACGGACAGAACATTTGAACTAGCTAATTGTCACGTATATTGTTGGTTAATTCAAAAAAAATGGAACCTAGGAATGCCGGATGTATATCGCATACAACAATACATGTATATAATATACATTAACTATAAATGATAATCCTACGTATTTGGGAAAAAACAGATGTTTAACACTTCGTGTGTTGTTTGAGTGCGACTGTGTGTAAGAAAGATATGAGGTGTCGTGTTTGAACTTCAGAAAAGAGTGATCAATTTTTTATTGATGACAAAATTGTTTTAAATTTATATAAAGTTTATCATTTCAAAAATTACCACATGGTACATCTATATATCACTCTACGGTTGTCTGCCGGTTCTGTTTTGAAGCCGCCCCTTAATAAATTACGGGTATCTTACAAATGTGTGCTACGGATGTGCTATACTGTAATTGAAATAAGTGATATGTTCACACCATCAACTGACGATGAAACTCATTTGCTGCAGGAGTGTGTTACTTTTTTGGCAATTTTCTTAATTGTCACTAAATCAATTTGACACATAGGTAAATAAAGTGTCAAATGTGTTAAACTAATGTTAAATACAGATTTACTCAACATTAAGTAACACATTGACGGTTTGATGTCCTGATTGAATCGAAAAACTAGACAGCATTATTAAGTGAAAATGTGGTTTAAATGTGCAAAACTAATGTTGAATACAGATTTACTCAACATTAAGTAACACATTGACGGTTTGATGTCCTGGTTGGATCGACAAACTAGACAGCGTTATAATTATCCGGAAATAACTGAAATGCTGCAGATGACCTGGCCTACTTGCTGGTCTCTAATTAAGCCACGGAGAAAGGAACCATATGTCAACATAATTTGATGAGGAAAGCTGAACTTTTAACGCACAATTAGCGGCTGCATCGTATAAATATGTTATCTGATATACTCTCACGCTACGTCGTGCCGTCTCAAAATGAGACAGATAGAAAACCGATTTGATCACCGCCACGCTAGGAGCTATCTATCATATATGTACCTGTGCCAACATGAACGGAAACAACGTTCTTAAGAGATATGGAACACAATTCATGTCTGCGCCTGAAGTCAAACTGCTTTTTATAAGAAACGATGACAATGTGGTTTTGTTCTCATCGTGTTGCATACCCCGAGTATCCCCCCAATCTGCCGAGTTGAGATTCCGTCGCGTCAATGAACAATGTAAATATGTGAACATATGTTATTCCGTCATACAAAAAGGTATTTGCTTTGTATATAAACGATAAGATAGCCTGAACAGTATTGACAAAACGTTTCAAAAATATTGCGATAGAATAGTAATGTTCATTTAGTATACCAAAGAAGAGATGAATAAGCGTAGATATATAGTGAAAAGAAAGGTAGTATTATCTAGCATTCGGGCATTATACTTGAAAACAAATAGATCAGTTTTGTGTGTACGCCTGTGAGTATTCTTATAGAAACGGATTAAAGACGTATTTTTGTATAAATTGAGATAACATTGTTATATTTTTTCAATTTCTTTGTCAATTGGTTATACTTATCTTTCCATGGCAAACGTGACGTTCAATCGATACATTTTATAAAAGGAACGCAATAAGATTTTTCACACCAGTAAAAAGTAATTGTAACGAAATGAACGTATCTCCGTGTTGGTACCATTTTGTCATGGAAAACGTTAAATATGACAATAGTATATTTATGTGCATGTTCCCGCTAAAGCCTTACATATATGACGCAAAAGGTTTTCAAGTAAATAGGAGGCCTTTAGTAAAATGTTTTCGCTTGAATAGACACAATGCAATTACAATAATTTTAAACTCCTTTTTTGGATCTGTGTATAATTGATTGTTGCTTTAATGACGTCATCATTTTGCGCAGAGCTCAAATCCTTAGAGGAAAGACTATTTAAGAAATGAATCGTTTCGTTGCTTTATTGAAATAGTTACCATTGTTTTTAGGTTACCTGTTCACGTAAACATTTTTAAACACTGATTATATAGATCGAAGCAAAGACTTTATCATAATTTAACATGAATGATTTATCTTAAACCACAAACAAGTTTCTTGTCGTTGTTGAAATTGATACTTTTTGAAAAGTAAAACAAATTTCAACAAGAAACGTCTTTTTATGTAATTGTAAAATTAATCACGTAAAACCTCATCGCAACAGGCTGCCAAACAGGGTAATTCAAGTATGAAGGCGTATTACATTAAAAGTAAAATTAACCACAAAAATGACACTTTCGCGTTAAGGAATATGTTTTGGCAATGAAACAATTTGTAGCTAACCACAAAGAAAAGTAGCTGATAGAAAAACACTCAAGACACGTCCCTGTAGCACACTTAACGATATTAGTGATTCCTTATGTGCTTATACAGCATTCGTGATTGTCATATTAGCTTAATAAAACTAAACATACGCCTCGAGTGACATCTATTAGACCACATTCTTTTCTTTTGATTTGATTTGATTTGTTCAGGTACTCAGAAATATAATAAATAGACTTTAAATAATCTTTACAAATAAATATTGCATATATTCTAGTACAAGTACAAGTACCAAGGATAGCTCAAAAAGGTAACCACCAAAAGTATATTCCATTATGGAATAAAAGACAAAGACATTAAAAAGACAAACGCAAAAAAGGAGAGAAGAAAACAAAACAAAAAATGATTTCAAAACACTAAAGAATACATCGACCAATGGAAACCCTAAAAGGGGAAAACACAGACAAAAAAGAATGGGGTCTATCAATTCCGCACAAACCCCATGATCCCAGTTCATCAATTCAAATTTTAACCAGACAATTTTTGACCATTTTTGAAACCATTTAAATCATTGGTACCCTTATTATACTTTTGTAAAGAGGAGCGATATTGTAAGATATGAACCTAGAAATACATTTGGAAATCAGCGCAACACATTTAAATGGACTTCTCTTGATTTTATACGTATGAAATGAAGATACCCTCACTTTAACAAAAATGAATAGAAAAACACGAACAAACTTGGTATCAAATTTTCTTGGCTTCCCGTAAATTTTAGCTGGAGATTTCTGTAATTAATTTAATACGTGGCAAAATTATTTAATATTGTTATTTGTAGGTATCTCCCTAAATTTTTCTGATTTACATAATAACTGCAAAAATACATTTATTAGATACACTCCCGATCGAAAATATTTCCACAGAAAAACTTTATTCAGCCTATCTCAAAAGGCGTTTATCGATTTTCATCATTTTCATCATCAGTCTATATTGTATAATAATCGATCTGATTATCGAACTAACTAACCCGGAATTGCATTCATTGCATTTGAAAATTATGGTGTGTAATATACATTACTACTTTTGTGTGCACATACAAAAATGTTTTAAATCTTACAACCTGAAAATGTTCTATCCGATTATTAGGTAATAATGGGGTTATTAAAAATTGATAAGTTACATATTAATGAGATTTGTAGTTGTGGTGAATTTGTATTATTATGACCCTGAAATCAGCCATATCTATGGCAATGAAATATTTAATATTAAAACAAACATCGATTTATTCATTTTGAATAGATAAGTTACCTATATTAGTATGAATCTTTGATGACTTTAGGTCGTTTATTATCAAAAATGAAATTTCGGAACGAATGTGTGTATATAGTTGAAATAGATACCGTTGATTTTAAATAAATGAAGCAATCTCCGTTTTTCATATTGGGAAAATGACATAAAACAAATCTTAACTGATTTTTTGTAATTTTACAGAATATTTTATAGTGCTGGCGAAAAAAATTTCATACATAGCCACATGACAAATTACGTACAATTTTGACAATATTTGAATTCAATTGAACAACTCTTGCTGCTGGACAGCATACCCAATCTGTGGTTCTCAAGTAATGAGAAATACCAAGAAGGTAGGACATGCAAGGTATAAGTTACAAGATATCAACCTATGTTAGTATCTTGCGGGGTTTGAAGTTTTAGCACGAAGCATGTCTGCAAAAATGTTAAATATGTGCTAGACTTGTTGATGGTATTTGAAGAGCTGAATTGCAAAACGGCTTAGAGACCAATTTTTATAAAATGGGTTTTTGATAGACTCTTACAGACCTTCAACTTGTGCATCATCCTGGCAAAAAAACTTGTTGAAACAATCTCGCTTAGTGGGTTAAAATCCCGAAAATGTAACTTTTATGGACATTGTATGACCATATTTGGGCATAATGCCCATATATGGTAACTTTTTTATTTAACATGACCTGATGTTGAAATTTGGTATTTATAAAGTACATCTTAGCCTAATGAAGAATTGAAAAAGACATTTTACAATAAATTTTGCAATTTTCGCTTTAATGTTTATCATCGATGGTAAAAAAATAGTTGTAAGGAATCCATTGTTGTCTTCATATTGATTGAAGTTGCACGGCATTAAATAGTCTACTTAATTCATCGGTAATAAGTTTAAGGTTCTTGTTAAACATTGGAAAGACACCATGATCAGCCTTAATAATCACAACATAGTACTTTACACATTATATTTTAGTAAAAGGTTGATGGCTCCCGTTGAATAAACACACAGCTCTGAGTCGCTCCGATATTTGCTCTCAATTCTTCATAAAATATCGGTTAAATCGAGTAAATCATCTCACATATCAAATGTACCCGATGTTTGGACTACTCTGACACATTTGTTTAAGTAAACTTGCTTCAATTTTGAGGAATTTTTGATCAAAAACGTCGACCTTAGTAGCGGGAAATTTGACTGCATCGCAATGTACACACAACAGCAGTGTGTGTACAACACATAGGTTGATCCACCAAGGTCACCAACACAAAGCTTTGTATTGATAGAGGAAATCGTTTATGATGCCCACCAGTCCAGTAGACCTACTACCTAATTGCTGTTCATGGAAAATAGCACGACTATCCGTGCAAAAAGCTTGAGTTCGTCAGATAAAACAGGTAGGATCGTTTTTTATTTTGTATTGAGGGTCCCTACTGTATCGTCACATCATGGGAGAGAATGCAGTATTGGTGCATGCGTGTATCATATTAGCCGTGTTTGCTACAATCGTTGTATGGCTGCCGTGTCAACATCAAGTGGCATCTGGATTTGATTCTATGCGTGTGAGTGTTCACTACAATGAAAATGAGCACCCTCCGGATACCAATTATACCAGTAGTCCCGACGTTCACAGTAAGATTCGTATCAAACAGAAACCAACATTCATATGGTATTGGCAAATAATCGAGAACGTGTACAAATTGAAAACACCAATAGACACTGACTTAATTGTGCTCAGTCCTCACAAACTCCCGGTTGAGACAATAAAAAATGAATCAAATGTTCCGGAACTTGATTTTTTACTGATTGATATTAAAACATGTTCTGAACAAAACTGTTCATTTAAGTTCGATAACATAAACATGCAAACAGGAAATTTTACTATTTATACAGATGTAGTAACATATTATCCGCCTGTTTTTCACATTTCTACACTATGTTCTAGTATGATAATTAAGAATCCAAGTTTATGTATCGTATCCATGACCATACCTCTCAAGAGTATGAAGTCCAGGTTCGTTAATTGGAATTTACAGACCAATCGTAAAATCCCCATCAAACAGGTCTTCATGATGTTATTTTTAATGATATCTGGGGACATCCATTGTAACCCAGGACCAACAGCTCCATTATGTTCTATATGTAACATTGAAATAACGACAGACAACCCTTCCTTGCAATGTTATGAATGTAATAGATGGACCCATACCAATTGTCAAAATCAAGATCATATTAATCCTATCAGTACATCCGTTCATGGGAAAGTTGTGTATTGGGAATGTCCAGCATGCTGTCTTCCAAATGTTTCAAATTATGTTTTTTCTATGTCAGATCTAGAATTATCAAATGTGTTCTCCAACTTAGATGATTCAATGGATGAAAGCAGCTTGTTCCAAGCTGATGAATTTGTAACATCAAGCCCCAAACCTATCTATTGTAACCTTTCCAAAAATCAAGAGTCAAAACCCAATCAAAATCTTCTTAAGGTTATGCTGGTAAATTGTAGAAGCCTTAAAAGCGAAAGGAAACAACACGATCTGCTTGATCTTGTTGAAACCCACAAACCTGACATAATATGTGGCCAAGAATCCCACATTGATGGGTCATTTTCTTCTTCTGAAATATTTCCCCCTGGGTATAATGTTTCAAGAAAGGATAGAAATATTAACGGTGGGGGTGTTTTTGTGGCAATATCAGACCGATTTATATCTTCAACGGAATTCTTACTTGACACTCACTGTGAAATAATGTGGTGCAAAGTTAACATTGTAGGGGTGAAACCATTGTATGTAAGTTCTTTTTGCAGGCCAACAAATGAGAATCCCCAACCATTAACAGCTCTCCGTGAATCTCTTAGTAAACTTTCCCAAACTGGTGGTCTACCTAATATAATACTAGGGGGTGATTTTAATCTGCCAGATATAGACTGGGACGACCATATAGTGAAACCCTCTCCCCAGTATGGATATAGAGTTAACAGGCTGATGTTGGAAATAGTGGAAGAACATGGGTAACATCAACATGTCCGTGAGCCAACACGCCTTGATAATATCCTTGACTTGCTGTTTACAACAAATCCCAACCTTGTAAACAAGGTTCGAGTCTCTCCTGGAATGAGTGATCACTCTGTAGTGACGGCTTCTATAGCAATCAAAGCCAAGATAAACAAGAAGCCTCCTCGTAAAGTTTACATCTTCAGAAAAATGGATATACAGGGAATAAAGAGGGATGCAAAACAGTTCAAAGATAACTTTATTCAAAGTCAGTCCATTAGTCAAAATAATACAAATGAAAATTGGGTTACGCTTAAATCAAAAATAAGTGACTTAGTATCTGCCCATGTGCCACAAAAAATAATCATACAGAGGTGGGACGTCCCATGGATGACCCAACCGATCCGTAGACTAATTAGGAAAAAGAAACGTGTTTATAACAAGTATAAACTTTCTGGAAATGATAAAACATGGGAAAAATTCAAAAAATTGCGCAAGATGGTACAAAAACAATTTCAAAAGTCAAAGAATGATTATTTGATGGGACTTCTTGAAAGTAATGATGACAGAATAACATTCTCATCTGTTAATAAAAAATTCTGGGGTCATGTCAAAAACCTAAAGAGGGATGGTTCAGGTGTCGCTACGCTACAGGTCAATGGAAAGGAAATGGTAACTAGTAAAGATAAGGCTAATGCTTTGAATGATCAATATTGTAGTGTTTTTACCGCAGAAGATATATCAACCATACCTCAGTTAGATGGGGAACAAGTTCCCAGCATATGTCCCCTGATAATTGAAAATGAAGGTGTGGAAAAACTTCTACGAAGTATTGACCCCAAAAAAGCAAGTGGTCCTGACGGTATTCCATCAAAGGTCCTTCAAGTATTGAGTACTGAATTATCACCAGTTGTAAGCCACATTTTCCAACAGTGCGTCAATACAGGTGAAGTCCCCGATGACTGGCTTAGTGCCAACGTCACGGCAATATTCAAAAAAGGAGACAAAAGTATTCCGGCAAATTATCGACCGGTTTCATTAACATCTGTAACCTGTAAGTTATTTGAACACATCCTTTTTCGGCACATAATGTCACATCTTGAGCATTTTAATATCTTATCACCATTTCAACATGGATTCCGATCAAAGCATTCTTGTGAATCCCAATTGATTATCACCACAGAGGACATATCTAGAAACCTTGACAACAAAATTCAAACGGATGTATTAATATTAGACTTCCAAAAAGCATTTGATACTGTTCCACACCAACGCCTACTACGAAAACTTGATTTCTATGGAATACGCGGTTCAATCCTAACTTGGATTCAGAAGTGGTTAACCTCTAGAAATCAAACAGTAGTAGTAGACGGTGAGTGTTCAAGACCTGCTCCAGTAACATCAGAAGTCCCACAAGGAACAGTGTTAGGCCCTCTCATGTTTTTAATCTACATTAATGATATTGCCGGTAAAATCAGTAAAAATACTAAAATCCGTTTATTTGCTGATGACTGTCTATTGTATAAGTCGATTACGTCTGAAAAAGACACAGAAATATTACAAAAAGATCTTAATTCACTTTTTGAATGGTCGAACAAATGGCAAATGTCTTTCAATGCCCGTAAATGTAGCACCTTGCGAATCACCACAAAGAAAAACCCGATTATTCATAACTACACCATGGGAACTGATTATCTTGAAACGGTGTCTCACCACCCTTATCTAGGTATTGAACTCAGCAGTAATCTTAAATGGACCCAGCATATCAAATAAAGCTAACAAATCACTTTGGTTTATCCGCAGGAATCTATGGAGGTGCCCCAAAACAGTAAAACAACAACTGTATTTCGCCCTGGTCCGACCACATCTCGAGTTTGCCTGCGCTGTATGGGATCCGCACACGACATCAGATATCCAAAGAATAGAAGCAATACAGCGCAGAGCTGCTCGATTTGTGGCCAAGGATTACAGAAGAGCGGAGGGCACCGTTACCAATATACTCCGAAACCTAGAGTGGCCTACACTTGAACAACGAAGGCAGAATAACAGGCTAACAATAATGTATAAAATTCAGAACCAGCTAATTTCTATTCCCATTCCAAGCTATATAGATAGGCAAACCACTCATACACGTCAATATCATCCCCAAAGATTCAGACACATCAAAGCCAACTCTAATGTGTACAAATGTAGTTTCTTTCCACGGACCATCCCTGAATGGAATTCGCTCCCACCCGTAGTCTACAGCTCTTTGACAACAGAAAGCTTCAAAAATACCCTAAAAAATATGTAAATCTTATCAACCATCTCTTGTAAACTCATGCGGTACATCGCCTCGTGGGTAGGTCACCGGTAATTCGCCTGTAGCCAACAATTATTTCATGCTTCGTGCAGAAGTATGTAATCATAATATAAGTTTTGTAAACTCATGTGGCACATATCGCCTCATGGGTGGGTCGCCGGTTATTCGCCTGCAGCCGCATATACATTTCCTGCCTCTCGCAGAAGTCTGTAAAATTGTAAAATTATTATCTTTTCATTTATTTATTTTATTTCACTCTTAAAAGTGTGTGTGTGTGTTTCAACTGGTGCCACCAGTCATCTTAGCGTGATATTGCTTCGGCAACTTTGCTAAGTAATTATATAGATGTATAGATGGTCCCAATAATCGTACGAACAGCTTACGAGCAGTGTTTAGTCCATCTAATAGGACCACGCGACGCCCTCTGACGCTGCTCGCTTTACTCACTGCTCGTGGTCCTTTTAAACGGACCAAACACCGCTCGTAAGCTGTTCGTACGATCATTGTGACCAAGCTCTTACTAAAAATGTCTTCTGGGGCTTAGTTGTTTCCTTATATTAACCAAAGGGCAACAGGCGGCACCACTTTTACGAAGGGCCGAATAACTTTTATTTTCCTTATGAAGCCCCTGACTGAGAAGGCGAAAGCTCCTGCATTTTCGTGTTGTTGTTTTATTGTCACCTAGGCAACCTTAGTGAAAGTAGTCATAGAAGACCTAGCTTAGCTCAACGGGACGTATCGAGCTTGCAAAGAGGCTAAACAAACATTTGTGACTGTCCATTTCAAACGAGCCGTAAATGCAGCAAACTTCATCTGGCGCCTGGTAGATCTTAACGGGTTCGCCGTCGGACAAGTTGTGAACTGTCAAACTTTCGTCAGGAGTAGCTCTAACTTCTTCAGGACAAATAATATAAAGACATGTTTGCTGTCACTTCCCACTGATGACTCGCATGAGCCATTCACTGAAGGCTGCCTCTTTCTGAAGGCTGCCCCTTGCCAACAGGTTCACACAAAAGTAGGTTGCCCCTCACCTCTAATGTGTTGTTCTTTTGAGATTTTCGTGGCTCTGAAAAGGGTCTTCCTGAAGGCTGCCCCTTGCCAACAGTTATTTTCACAAAAGTAGGTCGTCCCTATACATCTAATGTGTGCACATATGCTAGGCTGCTCCTTGCCTATTAGGTCTTCAACCGAATAGATTCCTACCTGCTCAAGAAGTGACAACAAACTGCTAGATGTTACGGTATTTATAAGGTTTTGATCAATTAAACAAGAGTCGTTTATTTGGCGCTACAGGTAAAATATGCGTCAAGATCTTTTTAGACAGATTAACAATCCTTGTGCTTACTTCAAAATACCAGCAAGAAAAAGATCAAAAATATGTATTTTGAAGACAATCAACAGAAAATATAGAGCTTACTAATCTTTGAACGCATTTATCTCAGTTATACATTTTACTCCCTGACAAAATCCGACGGACCATAATTTGACTTTTGGCAATCGGATGAAGTATTTTAAGGTGTCATTTTAATCATTTTAATCCTTATTGCTTATTGTGTAGTCCAAGCTGCATTTACGGCTGGTTTTGGATGTTGGGATGTTCACATTTGTGGATAAGAACATTGTAATTTTGAACCTAGAACAAAAAGGGTTTGAAAGAGGAGTCAAAGAAGCCATCTTTATCCGTACACTGCAAGAAAGTTGGGCAATTTTGGGGTGTTTTCGATCAACGTTGGTGAAGTATACATCCCTACCAACGTTGGGCAAAACACAAATAACTCTGTTGGGCACACATCCTTGCCCTAATGTTGGGCAAAGGTTTTTGAGCGGGAACGCGAGTCCATCTGCCATCTGTGGGGTGAAAGCGATACAAAATTTTGCAAAAAAAGTATCTGATCTACGGCGCTTTTTTAGTTTGCCCATCAGTTGGTAGCGATGTATATTTGCCCAACTTTCTTTTAGTGTAGGGAGGAACCTTCCCTTAACAGAGGAGGGACCTGAGATACACATATTCTTCGAAACACGTACAGACCAAGCGATCAAGAACATTCTTTTACGTATCTCACGTGACTATTCTACACCGTCACGGTTAAACAAGCCAACATAAGATCAGTCGGCCTGATGATACTCATACTGTAGCCATTGAAAAGTAAGTGTCCACTTGACTAGAATGTTGACCATATTTTGCTATTTTAAGCAACCTGGATGATTGACAACATTCAATGATATATGTGGTTTTATTGTGTAGTCTGATGTCGCAGGCAGACATATTGACACGTGATAAAGTTGAATGAAACTATACTTCATTTTATTTGCACAATTTGAGGGAATGACTGTCATTTGTGGAGCCCGGAATAGTTTCCACGTCGCCTCAAAGAAGAATTTCTATTTAAATGTTGCAGAATTATTTGGATAAAACGAATTTCGACATCATGCTAAAATCATCTTATTTATAATCTAATTATTAATAATTTGAACTATTGACGCACTTTACTGAGTCTACAGTCGGTGTATTACTGTAAGTTCAATATTTCTACCAGCTGTGAGTGAAAGCCAGTTCAATTTCGTTAGAGAAATGCACCCCGTATAATGGCTGAGAGAAGATCTTGAAACATCAGAAATATGTCTGAAGATATTACAAAATTATTCCTCCTTCTCTGTTATTTACTCAATTGTACCACATTGGTACATTTTTTTTTACCTGAAAAAAAAAACATTTTAAAAGAATTTCTATTTTTTTAGTTTATATTTACAAAAGGCCAATCATACTCTTGAGCTATGATTCTTAATCTCTAAAATATCTTATCTCATAACTGCAAATGTTAAAATGTTATGACCCTTAAATGTTCACGAAATTTGATATTTATTTCAGTTTGAAATGCCTTATAAAAAAAACAATTATTCATATTTGTCATTCTTTCAAACGATTAGTGTTACAAAAGTAATGAAATGAAATGTATATAGGTGAACGTTATCAATGTTGTTTGGCAAATTAAATGAAATTGCTACGTAGGAGCACAAAATATGTTCTAATAATCGTCACAAGAGACTTCATGTGACCTTTGTTAAGATGAATAAGTCATGTATCAGTAGCAATTCCCAAGAGTAATATAATACATGGTTTCATAAAATAATTCAGACTGTCTGATTTGATAATAAACATGATAAAAGAAATCTTTTATCATGTGAATTTCATACAATTGCAACCCTTTTATAATTATATTTAGAGACAATATTGGTTTGCTTTCTGTCTGAATAAATTATTTATTTAGAATTCAATACATACGGCATGACAATATGTGACCACTCGCCTCGAACCAGCCGCAAATGCGGCCAACCTTATGTTGTGTTATAGGTAAATAATGGTTTAAATATTGCAAAGTTTAAATTGAACGAAATACTTTATAATTGATTCACAATCTTTATCGATAAAAAAACCATAGTATAACCCAATGTCTTAAGAGACTTTTTAAAAGTTACGTTTGCAAGGTTCTATCACATTGATAAAATATCACTTTTTACATAAAAAATATATTAAACTAATAACGTTTATTGAAGTTATTGAAGCAAGATCTAATTAATTGTTGAATAATTTTGACATATTAGCTTGCAATACCTTATGAAAGAAGCAATTCTTCATATCAGCACGTCAGAGTCCTTATGATGAATGGTGTTACAAGAACAGATGACATCAAATGTTTATATGAATGTGCATCATCAAGGTTGTTTGGCAAATTAAATTAAATTTATACGTAGGAGCACAAATGCATTCTTTTAAACGTCACAAAATATTTCATTTTACCTTTGTTAAGATTAATAATTCATATATAACACTTATTATGTGTATTTTACAACAGAACCGTAATAATTCTCAAGCGCAATAAGTATGCTTTCATATAATATTTGATTATGACTGATGTGAATTGCATTTTAAGGGGATATGTGTGCCAATTATCATTTTTTAAACTAAAAAGGCCAGGGACTTTATTATTAAAAAGAGAAAAAAAAATAATTTTCCCCCCTAATTTGCATGTTTAGTTGGCGGCCATCTTGGATTTTCGTAGTCGGGTTTCAAAAGGGCAAATGTACGCAACCGTAAATGCTAGAGACTTCATTTTTTTTATTTTGAAAGAGAAAATCAAAACAAAAAAGTATGGAATTAGATATTTTTGTTCGTTATTGCGTGCATACGGTTCGCTTATTTTGATCCAAAAATGACATTTTTGGATCAAAGTTGCGTTTATTTTTGGTATAAAAAAACAATCTAAGTAATAATTTAAAAGAAAAGCTTAACTCTATATTTGTTTTGATTTGATTTTTTTTTGTGCATTTACACCTACATACATACAAAAGGTTCTAATAACCTAAATCACAAGATTAAAACCCCTTAGTCCGAAGGTTCGCAATTCCTAAGGTTCGCTAGTCAGTCAGAAAATAAAAATGGTTCGCTAGGCCGAAAAATAATAATTTTATGTTATTAGCAACCCCAACGCGGACATTTTACATTTTCGGACTAGTAAACTTTATTTCATATTTGGACTGGTAAACCTTTTATTTTTCCATTTTCTGAATGGTGAACCTTATTTCAGTTTTTGGACTGGTGAACCCTTGGATCACAGCGGTAGATAGTGTAATGCAAAAGAAACAAATTAAAAAAATAGACACAATACGGTATGTGTGGGAACAACAACAACATCATCATCACTATGGGTCACGCAGCTGCAAATATCCTATTGATTTAACATGATTGTGTAAGAGAATTCTGACGACTGTGTTCAAATAAAATCATATCACGTTGTTTACTCTCATAGTTCATCAGCTACTGACTTTTCTTGTATATTATTTTAATGAACTGCATAAACAGGTTGTAAATTTTTCTTTTTGTTTTTGGTTCGTATGGCATTGAGAATACATGCAACTGAATAATAAATGGAGAAAGCAAGCTTGAAACTGGTAAAGGCAAGAACTATATCTTAAGAGCAAAAATATGTCGTCAATGGGTTGACAACTAACATCAACAATAACAATAAACAACAACAAATGACATATATATAGCGCCTTTGTACCATAGGATACAAAGCGCTTGAGAACAAAAAAAGAAAACAGACTGAGGGAGAAAACAACCAGTGAATTCAGAAAAGGGAGATTTTGGATGACTTCTTGAAAGTGACAGTGGACCTGATGCTCTCTATCATGGAATGCTAATGCTAATAATCTTTAACTAAAGCAATATGTGACAAATTGTTTTTCGCTAGTAGTAGGTAGCAATTTAAGGTTCTTAATCCACTTTTGGATATTTTTGGGAAAAGTATTACCAGCATATGAATTTGTTTCTTCTCTTACAAATCGGTTTGCGAACGTTTTTATATGATTGGATTAGAATAGATAAAATCAAGAAAATAAAAAAATCTTAATACTTTATTACAAGTATTAATAATAATATAAGCTCTGAGATTTCTTTCACATAAATATGAAGTCAATTGATGATTTCCAGCTCGGGATTTCAGTATTTGTACTCATAATGCGCATGTTAAATAAGGTTGAAACCCGATACCTATCTGAATTCAGACCTTTTAACCATGAAGAGATGGCTGAATTACTCAAAACAGTTGTCCAACAAATCGTGCTTGCTCGATCACTTTGCTTCTAAAAGGTAATTTCGATATCTTTACCCCTGTCCTCATTAGTCGAATTAAATTTTGTTCAATTATGTGAAAGATAATTAGTAAATAGCTGTGTAAATTATATTCGGATTGCCTATTTAAGATGTTGGAAGTAAATGCACTGTGTAAAATAAACTAATCCAACAAAAAGAGTTGGTTTAGCAGAGATGTGCACTAAAAAGACAACCTATGTATGCTTCTTGACAAGAACAAAAATATTTGTAAAATAAGTATTAAAATGAACCATAACATGTCCTCGTCTTTGGTTTTATGTATTATGGATTGTATTAAATCAATTCAAAATTACTTTTTAAAAGTATATGTGAGAAAAAATTAAATTAGTTTAACACCACAGAGATAATATTAAATGCCTGTGAATTCACTCTGATATGATATGAATATTTATTTTGAGCAAATAAACAGCATTCTGTTGGTACAAGAATTCACAAAACGGGTTAACGCTATCAATATTCATGATGTCCTTTTTATTACAGTCAAAAGGTTCAACAATAATGTGTTCTATGCCTGCAAACGAAAAATGCCAAAGGCTCTGGAAAAGACTTTTTGAAAAATTATCAAAAGGGGTAAAAAAACTAAATAGGTAAATATAAATGCTTTACATTTTTTAATGTTAGCTCTGTATACTTACGTACATAACTTTAGATATTTCTAGAAAAGTGGAAAATATTGGTATTTGCAAATATTTTCTTACTGTGACTATTATCCTTCTTATTGATATAATACCATCTTTTTACCATCTTTATGTTATTAAAGAAAAGAACAGCTTTTGAAAAAGTGATGATTATGCAGGATGTTTAATATCACTTTTATCAACTTAGGAAAATGGAGATCTCGCTGTATTTGTCTAGTCAATGTAATTAGATTAGGAATGTAACTCTGAAGTCATTATTGGAGTAGACTCAAAATGAAAAGAAAATCAGATTACCATATCGACATCTTGAGATCGTAATTCACATACAATAATTCAAATTAAAGTGTTGTTTTTCCCGATATAACAGAATGTCTTTCTTAATTAAACAAATTTCTTTATTTCATTTTCTTGATACATGCATAGTCCTTGTTCTTTATGCTTGAAAGCAATCTATTTTATTTACATATTCCAAATGATTGCGATTGGATATAAAACATTGAAATATTTGTTGGTGCCATATTGACATTACGTAAATGACATAATATTCTTAATAATGTCAACATTGTCTTTGATGAAGTTAGTACAAAATTGGCTCCATTTGATAAAACATAAACTCATAAAATGACATGTTTTAAAGTATCCCATGTTACTGATACATTAGCTTAAGTGACAATATACCTGTTGTTTTTAAGATAAATATTACACATTGAAGTAGTGAGAATGTAATTTTCTTACGAGATGTAATTAAATTCTACAGAAATTTGTTATATTTTTTAGCTTGACTGAAGCAATTATTCCCATTCTCTGGAGTCGTTCTGATTAAAGAAATAACAATCTAATCAAAAGAATATTTATGGGTATGGGAAAGCACTGTCAAGGTCGTTTGATAATATCTGTAATGTAGGTGCATAAATATTATGTTTTTTAATGGCAATAGAGATTTCATTGCAGTATTGTTTATTTAAAAAGACTGATATATTTTTCATTTGAGCA
>JXSR01S006215.1:6552-18414 GCA_000969725.1 Ophiothrix spiculata
GGCTAATATTTTAGAACGGAACAGTTTGATGATCTAATTATGACGGCATAAAGTACTTTCGGATCGGAAAATCAGGCGAAATTGCATTATGGCAAAATGGCCACCAAAATCAACATTTTGCTACAAAAGTTCTAAATAACGGATTTTCGTCCAGTTTTTTGCTACTTATGAAGGGAAATGATGATTCTAACATTTTTTGGAAGTTTGAGTCTTATAGTGTGCATAACTTTTTCAAAATGGCGACTTAAAAACTTCCGGGATTTCACCAACCCCCCCTAGACCCCAACTTTGACGGCCTACCCTAACCCCACCTTAAGTGGTACCTCCCTAGCTTCTTCATCAAAATGACCGTAAAGGATGTAAAAGAGATTACCCAAATGCTTGGGACCGGAAGCTTTTGCGTTTTTATGAAGCGGGGAAAAAACCTTGGGGGGGGGGGGGGGGGTGCAACCCCCCCCCCCCCCTTCGGAGAATAAGGGTTATAGACTCAACCTTCGCATACTTTGTGACCATCCGTTGATTACACACAAATATTGCAAGGCGCTTTCGGGGACACCGGGTATTACCTGTATTATAAGTACTTGTACACTCTATTTAATCTAATATTAGAAAACATGTTTTTGGATTATGTTGAAATTGTTTTTTTGATATCTTATTTACCCGTTTCCTGTTAAATTGTGTTTTTTCTCTATCCCCAGAGATGCGTGAGAACAGGTTAGCCGCAGCTGAGAAAGCCATGGTGGATTCGAAACAAAAGATGCTTCAGGATGCTAAACAGACGGAATTGGACTCGTACTCATTGAAGTATTCAGCCAAATCAGAGTCTTATTCGGAATCGTCCGTTACCACGACGACAAAAGAAAGTGCCTGACAGTGACATAATGTGAAGACTTTATCAATTGTTATATACTATTGTGTTTTTTTCTGTTGCCCCAGTGATATCATATAATTCGATAAATGTCCGGGTAAAATTTGCATTTCTTCAATTTGGTACAAACATCAATAATAATCGTCGCCATATAAATCTGATCGTATAAAAAGGTCGGTAACAAACATTTGACGCGATGTAAATGCTGATTCAATTCAAGACACAGGGGCCTTATTTAGCTCGAAGTTTAATCTGATTTTACTCGGTGTTGAAGTTATTTTAATTGGAGTCACATTTCAGTTTTACGTCATGATAAGATGTTTGATAGTATAACATTGCAGGGGGGGGGGGGCAAAATCCTGCTGATAACAGAAACTGAGGGATTCACGATTCATTAAAAACAATAATGATTGACAATAATCATAGTAGCTCGTATAATCTGGGGAGCAAGGGCCTCGCATCCCTTAAAATCAATCAAGAAACTCGGAAAACAACTTTATTTTTAGGTGGAGGCCGAGTTCGGCCTTAACTCTACTATGACGTTATGTGGATTTAAGGTAAAAGACTACTAAAAACCGTCTAAACACCATCTTCACTTTTTCTTAACGAGTTAAATTAGTTTCAGGTAGTATAACGAACATTTATAACAATTGAGTCGTCACCCCTATTTGAACGTCTGTTACGAGCCATAAACTCTATATCACACCTCACTGTATAGAGCCTAAACGTATGAACAACATGCAACAGTTTCACATATTAAACGTACGCCAAACAGACACCACCCGTATTAACAGATGAAACGTATAACGGACATATCCGTGTGGACGATAATGTATTGAACGTTTTACTTCTCATGCTGATACTTCTAACGAACCCATGACGAACAACAATGTAGAAATAAAACAATAGTTGGATTAAGGCACGGTTCCAAATTCATGACGAAAGCTTTTGAGTCATACGAAAGAGCTTGACGCAATTCTTGCATCATGATGCAGAAAAATATTCAGTCATGATTCAAAGATAGATGTATTATAGTGTATTGAATGATGCAGACAAATTGCACTTGGGCCTTTATTATTATAAAGACCACTTCAAAGAAGGTAGTTATGCGTTTTTCCTAATATATTTGCGTCATAACTCAAAATACATTTCGTCATGGCTCTTGCATCAAGCCCTTTCGTATGTCGGAATACATTCCGTCATGAACTGGGAACCATGCTTAAGTACGTTAGGCGTACGTTTTGCTCCACTGGCGTGCCCAAAGGGGGGCCCCCCGGCACGTGTCCCCCCCCCAGTTTGATGAGTCAGTGGGGGGAAAAGGCCCATTCGGAGATCGTGACACAAAAAAGATAGAAAAGAAAGGGGAGGAGAGAAAAAAATCAAAAGGAAAGAGAATAAAATACCTTAAATTTCCCTTTGTTTTAGATAATTAAAATGTGAAAAAGCAAAAAATTTTCCGCGCTTCGCGCGAAATTTTAAGTATTATATCAATATTCAGTCAAAATTTTCCAAGTTTTGCGTAAATTGCAAGATTTGTAAACAAATTTAGCTAATTAGACAAAATTTTTCGCGCGCTACGCACGCATTATCAAAAAAATCTAAAATATGACATTTTAACATCCTGCCGCTAATGATCATTCGGGGGAAACTGGTGGTTGTGTCCCTCCACTCAAAAAATCCTGGGCACGCCACTGTTTTGCTCTATACGTTGTATGCAACACTGGACATTGAAGTGGTGTTTTACACTTTACTCCAACCAACACTGTGATGTATTTCATTTAAGATTTATATTGTTCGGTTTTTAAAATAAAGGTAATTCTAATTATGTCATTTGTCTTAATTGCATTAATTTGACACATATGTTACTCTCTTAAATTGCCCGATTGAATTTTCCATCGAAAAGATTTATTTTTCAATCTTGTGCTGTTCCAAATTAGGGACAAATCTTTTGCCACTGAATATTCAATCGTAAACGATCAATGAACGATTAATGATAATATTTGGAGTGATTTTCAATTTTGTTGGATTGATTCTCATTTGTTCTTTATTTGAAATTTTGAAACAAACCTTACCGATTTAATATTCCATCGAAACGATTAATTTTCATTGATTTCAATCTCTTGCCAACTGAGATTAGGGACAAATCCTGCCTGATTGGCAAAACAAGATTGAAAATTTACGTGAGTTAATGGTGAATGGAGTCCAATAAAGCAGTGTAAGTCAAATTAAGATCAATCAAAAAATATTTTTTCAATCTTTTTAGATTGATTCCAGTCAACAATCGTTAAAAGATTGAACAATTTCAATCGAGCAATTAAAGAGAGTAAGCTCTTACATAAGAACAAAATCATGAAGTCGGTTTTTTGATATATATCATAAAATTTAAATTATGCTGCAAAATGTCCTGATTGGTCGGCTACGGGTTGCCATGGAAACCAATCTAAAAATATGGCTTCGTGGTTTTGTGCGTATTTTCCATATACACCTATAATACCCCAAAGATGGTTACTATGCGGTATATAGTTTTTGAGTTACATTTGTTCTGCTGTTTAGCCAATCAGAACATCTGTTTGGTTTTCATAGCAAGCAGAGTAAAATAAAACACGTATGCAACATGCCTTGACCGATATTTGGGAAAGTGCTAAATTTCATCGTTGAAAATTTCGAGCTGAGATCTTAGCCCCCCCCCCCCTAATCGTTCGCACGAACGCCGTATACAGTGAGACGGCAGGTCGCCAGATTTCCCTTTCCCCTATACGATATTATGCAGTGACATTTTGAATCAACCGTGTCTTTGATGAAGATTAATTAGTCTGAAAAAATATTTTTTAATAGCCCTATAAAATCGAAAATATTGATCTGGAAAACAAAACAGGTTTGCATATAATGTAAATATCATTCAACTAAATTTTTCGAAATATGTGTGACACTTTAATCTAAAGACCGTGGGTTCGAACCCCGTCGGAGTCGTTTTGATAAATGTCTTCTTTTTTTTTTGCGTAGCGTGTTGATTTTTCTTCAATTATTGACTGTCACGAATTAAATTCTCGATTTTTTGATCCTCCCCTATCCAACGATACCAAGATCATCAAAATCGGCCAAGGTGTTACGTAATTATGTCGTCATAAAGTACCTTCGAATTGGAAAATCAGGCAAAATTGCATTTTGGCAAAAATGGCCACCAAAATCAAAATTTTGCTATAAAAGTTCTAAATAACCGATTTTCATCGGTTTTTTTTGCTAATTAACATGATTAAGAAGAAAAAATTCTGATTCTAACATGTCTTGTTAGTTTTAGATTTATAACATGCATAAATCTTTCAAAATGGCGGCTTATAAATTTCCGGGATTTCATCAACCACCCCCTACAACCCAACTTTGACGGGCTACCCTATCCCCACCTTACGTGGTACCCACCCTAGTTTTTTCATCAAAATGACCGCAAAGGATGTAAAAGAGATTACCCAAATGCCTGGGGCCGGTTGCTTTTACGTTTTTATGAAGCGGGGAAAAAACCGTAGGGGGGGGGGGGATGCAACGACCCCCCCGAAGGGTTCGGAGGACAAGGGTTAAAACACCCATTTAGATGTTGCCTCATTTTTATATTTGAGGATTTTTGAATTGCATGCCAAATAAGGTCAAAAAATGGAAACATGTGAATATTGGTTTGAACATTTCACTTTTAACCCTTTTGAATATTCATCAATTATTAAAGAGTGTCCACCCGTGTTGATGAAGTATACAATTATTTTATCTATAAACACATCATTAAGGATACGGCTCTTTTGTTCGTCTCGCTTGGTTGAACGTCATGTTTTCTGCAAGTTTTTACCTACTTACACATGTCCGATCGTCACAATTGTTGGTGTACATATGGAATAGAGTCTTAAGTTTATACATAAACCTTTACTACTGTTTTACGTTCAAGATCAAGTTCAAAATGGCGTCATCAGACTACCTTGAAAAAGCCAACATCTCATAATTTCAAGCACTTCAAATGACACGATTTCGTTGAAATTTTGGCAACTAGAACTACAAATATTAGTAATCGAATTACGTATATTACAAAAAATTAAGACTGCCATTAAATCCTCGAAAACACGTTGGCAATCTCAGCCTCCGACAGTTTTCTTTACTCTCAATTAACTCGTGGTAAAATGTACCTATAATTATGACTACTTTGTATAAAAGAATATTTTTTTTCAACATATAAGAGTTCCTACATTATTCCGTTATCCCCTGAAACAGTTTATGAAAAAATCAAACGGAGGAGTCACGTATAAAATAACTCTTTATCTGAAAAAGTTGCCCTTCGAGTCAGTAAAAAAGAACATGCATTGTATTGGAAAAACTCCAAATTTTCATACCCCCGTTCCCAATTTGCATTTGCTTTCACCGTTTTCAGATAATAAGGGTTCAAAGGCATCCTTTTCAGCCGGTCACGTTTAAAAAAACAAAAATCTCGCGACCATTTTTTTTTCTCGTTTGGCGAGACTTGGATTTTATAAATCGCATAATGAGGTCATTAACAGGGTCGCTACGGCTAGACTGCGTAAAGCTATAATTGTGACCATATTTTGAAATCAGCGACCCCATATTACTTAATAAATGTCTCAAACTAAGCCATCTTGTTGGGCAGTGTAAAAAGTCAAGCAAAGAATCAAACTTGAAAATTGTATATACTAGATAAAGGGTGAAACAGAGACCATTGTCAGAAATAATGTGTCTTGGTATGGGATGGCGAGTCATAAGACGCGTAGCGTCGAGACTTGAGAGAGTCTAATTACAAGCCATCCCATAACAAGATACACTATGTACATTATATCTGATTATGGTCTCTGTTTATCTCGTATACACGTCGAGCAAAGACAACACTATTTGAAAGCATAAAAATGTTTTTTTTTCAAAATACTTAAAAAATAAATATCCATGATAATTTAATTTTAAAACACTATTGCTGGTGATATTTTGTGGTTGTACTAAAGACTACCAGGCTCCTGACACTTTATCCCCATATACTTCATAGCTCATTTGATCACTATTACTCAATAGTCGCTGGTTAACGTTTCTTCGCTGATCACGTGATCAGTGGCTCCAATAAGCGTAACGTGTAACGTAGTATGTGGACAAAAACTAGGACACACAAAGAATAATCCTGCTCAAATATCGATAAATCCTGACATCGTCCTTGATATGTGTTACGCTTATTCGGGTACAAGGTGTGCAGCATTCTTCATTTAGTGACCTCGTTTTTGTCCACATCTTACGTTACACGTTACGCTAATTGGGGCCATGTTTTTAGCTCAGTGTCATCTCTGTTAGGCTGAAAACAAAGTCGGCCTCCAAACAAAATATTCGCCACCAAACATTTGGTCGTGACGTTACCAAATATTTGCTATCGAATTGAAAGTATGAACCGGTAACAAACATTTGGTGCAATGTATATGGCAAATCAATACATGTGCAATTTAGCGCGAAATTGTATTTGGTCTCAACTCGGTGTTGAAGTTATTTTATGTGGAGTCACTCGTCATTTTGAAGTCACGACCAAATGTTTGGTAGCGAAAATTTTGTTTGGAGGCCGACTATGTTTTCACCCTTAGTCTGAAAACATAGTTCTTTTAAGCTACCAAATATTTAGTGCAACAAGTCTTTGTTATCTTATAATCTGATACATAGTTCCAATGTAGTTTCTATTAATAACAAAGGCTTGGTGATAAAATATCAATACTACCACTTTGAGGACACAAGCATTACAAACACCTGATATCGCGATATTTTTCGGGTGCTCACCGCTAAATGTACTCCTTTGTACTATAAGGAATCACCACGTGTGACGAAAGTCTCTTGAAAGCAGCCCAGCTATAGAAATGTTTACATTTTGACGTCACGATATCGATTCAAGAAGTTGACTTTTAAACTCAGTAGTGACAGGATAATGGAAAAATCTGCAAATAATCATTCTTTGGGGAAAATTTAAAGATATAGACTCATAAGGTGTAGAGTTACGAAAGGGAAACAATTGACCTCGCTTGTACACAGGCAGCGAAGAGATGTGATGGCAAATTTGTCGAGGAACAAGACAGCGGCCCTGAATTGACGCCATATTGCTTTCATAATGGAGTGTGGGTCTAATTAAGTTTTGATAATTAAATAATAAGTGTTTTTAGTGTTAAATATGAAGGCTACAACCATTGTAACCTCTCTTTGATGACAAAAATTGTTGCATATATCATGGTTTGAATTTTCATTTTTATGTATTGAATCGAAACATTTGCGACAACTGACAGAAACATCGATAACATCCAATGTATCGTCATTCTGAGCAAACCAATGTTAAAATGTTTTAGGAACATGTCAACAAATTGTAAATTACCATTTATCGTTCTTGAAAATGACGTCACACCCGGCTGCACACATGTTTTTTATGACATGTTCTTCGAAACAGGCGTTAGCAGTATCAATCTAATACCAACGTTTTGAAAACGCCATTTAAATTTTGCGCCAAAATCACAGTCGACGATGTTGCAATACTTAAGACTAGTGTGTGTATATCCATACGGTGAAATATACAGGGTGGTTAAAATCATATACATTTCAAAAGGATTGTATGTCTCCATGGGCTATTTGGTGAGTTCTTTTATGTCTTGCAATAATTGACAATGCTTGAGACAACTTACATTCAAATTTCTGCTTACTATATATATATGGCCAGTTTGCTGCATTTTTGGTATACAGGGTGATCAAACATGCATTATTTCTCAATAATTAACCTGATCCGATAGATTTTGGTTTATTTGTTACTGTAAATCCGTGCAATTACGGTATTAAGGATTTACAACAAGCCATTACTGTTATTCATCCACGTTTTCACAACGTACGAAACTTGTCATGATAATTTTGACCTTTGAACATTGTTGAAACTAGTAGTTGGAATACCCTGAAAATGACAAAGTTTATCCTTACTAAATTATAATTAATACATCACCTACCATTAATTTTTGGGCATGGATAGGTATATTTGTCTTTCATTTAAACGTGTGTGAAAAATGATTTTTGTAGGATTTCAACTTTTGGCATGACGACTTTCGAAAGATTGGTAATTTTTCACAATTTTGTGTACAAGTCAATGGGCTTTTCCTCCACCGTCTTTTCCTCCCCCGCCTCCCCCGTTGACTTGGCTCACATTTTGAGCCATAGATCTCATAAAATTTGTTCAATTGTCATGGAAATTTTTGCCTTTGAGAGACAATTAAATTGCCCAAATAACCATACCAAATTTGTTGCAGTAGATATTAAACTTCTTGAATAAAATTACATTAAACTACGAATAATGAGATTTTATGTTACATCTCCCCCATATGAGCATGACCAATTCATGACTTATTATCAGAAGTCTAGGCAAAATATCTTACAACGTCACAATGCTTACTTAAAAATCGAGATGAACTTGACCCAAATTCTTCCATCTATGGACAAAAAATGATTTTAAATTTAACGGAATAATACATAATAGGGTCAACATGAAAAATGAAGGTTTTAATTTCAAGTTGGTAATGGTCAAAATGTGTTCCAAGATTCAAAAGGGTCTTTAGACTTTGGACTTTTTTAGTCCATTACACCAGCCGCCATTGTTGAGTCCCAAATAGCACTATTCCCAAATAAAAGAATCCTACAATATGCCAAATATCTGAGCTGAATTTATTTTTTATTTTTTCAAAACTTTAGATTCAACTAACAGAAAGTTATACATGGAGATGATTGAACAGGATTTGATCGTGATTTATACACAATGGACTCGTTTTAGGCCCAGACGTCCGATAAATTTAGCACATTCAACTGTACATTATAAATGATTTTCAATTTTGGGCATTTTCAATAGAACATGCTATATATAAGGGCCTGAGTACAATGTACAAATGCTGGTGGTAGGGTCTGAAGGCTCCAATTGAACGCATTTAAAGGTTACATGAAAAGAAAATACCAAGTAGTTTTTATAAATTTGTTATACCAAAACTGACTGAAAAACAACGACATAAAAGTCAAATTATGCACAAATAGTAAATGATGCTCATAAATGCTTTCAAATATCCCGCCTCGCAAACCTGTTTTGAACTGTCTGAGTGAGATTACGCATGTTAGTGTACGAAGGTTTCATAAGACCCTGGAATACACACCCAGTAAACTATTATTTGTATTGTTTACTATCCGTGGATATCGAAAATCTCTGAACACTTACCGACGTCATCTGACCTTGCTTTCATAGTTAGTTGTCGTTTTGTACAATGTACAATATCAAAACACCAGATGATTCAAAGCATGACGCGACGTCGAGACAAAGCTATCGAAGTATGTAAGCATCACAGTAGGGCAGTTCAGTTAGATCGTTTTTTCGCGGTCATAAAAAGGCGCTATATTTGAAAGTTGTTGTGAGTATCGTTGACTATTTGAGTGGTGCACTGGCAAAATGAGCGGAAAGTCGCGATTTAAGTTTGTGAATAAATGGCTGCTAAAGTAAAAATATGGTGAAAATATCAAATTTCCTTTTTTGACATGAAACGCATTAGTACATAAGTGTTTATCTATACTTCGCGTTTTGAAGGTCAATTATGCCGGGAAGTGCAATTATTCACGGGTAATAGATCGCGCTTTGCTATAATACACTACAGTAATCAGTAACTTTAGAATCGATTTGCGACAATTTTTTACTGCTAGATTTTGAGTGGACTGTCTTGTATTTCGATCTGTAAATGAAATTGTAGAAAGAAAGTATGACATATTATATATCATTGGAAAGCCGAGATAATCATAAACTCAATTTTGAAAATCGCGACTTTCCGCTCATTATGCCAGAGCACCACACATTTGTGCTTTGTTAAGATTTTACATTGGTGTTTTCCACTTAGTTTTGTTATAACGAATGTATATGAAGCTACTTATATCTTCTTTTCCTGTAACCTTTAAAGGTCCTAAATATTAAGCATTTCAGACTCATTTGGAACACATAGCTCCATATGCACAAAAGATGACCAAGTTAGTCCCGGACTAAGTGAAATTTGATTGCATTAAAAAAAAAAGTTGTCTTTTTCCTCTCTTTTTCTTAAGAGATTTATACTGAAATATCCATAAGGTGATCATTATTCTGTTGTAAAACAAAAGCACCTTTTCCAGAACACAAAATTGACTAAGTCTCGGACTAAACCGATTTTTGTTCTAAGAATGATTGCAACGTTCTAAACAGACAAATGAATCAATACTAAAAGTTTCAGTAAAAATCTCTTAACTGATTTTAACAAGAATATGAATTATCGCTCGATTTCTCTCCAAAATGTGTTATTTTCAATAAATCAAATTTGACTTAGTCCGGGGACTAACCAGGGGATTAACCGAGCCCTGTTTGTTGCATACGGACCATAATGACCATTGTTTCCTTGAAACAAACACCTTCCCTCTTCATGGCCCACCATTTTACATTTATGCCATACATTATGTGATACCTCTCTTCTTGACGCGTACTACCCTGAGCCTCGCACGTACCACTTTCCTGTAATCGGGATCATGAGTTGAGTCCAACTACAGTGATGTAAAAAACAAGGAAAAGGTACAGAAAATATTAGATCACACTGCTTATGATTTCCTTTTTCGTGAGAAATGATTTAAACTTTATAAAGTTTTTTTATTCTAAAGATCTCAACAGCACGGCCCCATCAGATTTAAATGTATGAGCTCCACTCAGTATGGGTCACTATTGGGCAGCCTGGAAAGTTTAAACGAACAGATCGTGTCGCAGATGGTGATTATTATCACCCGTGTGTCAACGCTGATGCCAGATGGACTCATGTGTCCGTCCGTTCATGAGGTTTAATAAGGTCTGAAGCTATTTCTAAGGGATACAAAATGTTCACGTTAACTACAATCAATGTTGAATTATCGTTGTTCTATATCAAAATTATACATCTAAGAAAAATTAAGGATTTTTCGACTACAAAATTGTATATTAAAGGTTACATGCAAAGGTTGGGCATATTTGACACCAAAGTCTAGAATTCAGCTGTATCAAACAAATTAAACACAAAAGTAACCAATTTTCACCAAAGTAACAGCAAAATAAGATAAAATAACTATTACTCAATGACCAGCTCACAAAAACTAATGATCCAAGCAACACCCAAAATGACAAGCAAAAGGGTTACCAAAGAATAATGCAGTGTTGCCAGTCACAATGCAAACCAATGGGGTTTTGATAATATATATTGAAATATTTTTTGACTTTTGACTAGAAACAGTGTTTAATTTGAAAATAGTTTTTTTAAACTTTACTTTTAATATCATTTGGAATTCATACAATATTGTAAATCATCAATTGGAATATAATTAACTTAATACCAGTCAATAATAGGTAAGTGAACAATTTCAACACACAAAAATACTGCTTAAACTCATACACTTCTATGCACTGCAGAAGTTAGTTGCACAGGTCAGGTAACCTTTATGCATGTCATAATTCAATGGACTCAAAGTGGTATAGATTTGTGTTGTGTATTCTAAAAATGCTTTTATTTTTATTGGGAAGCAAAACAATGCAGGAATTGTTGTGTATTCGTCCTATATTAGTGTTAATTGGTTCATTACTGCTCAGTGTTCACCTTCTTTGCATATAACCTTTAAAAGGCATCTTCATTGTATTTGATATATACTATTATTGGATCAACTTCCATACTCTAAAACGAGATACATTTGAAGCGCATTTAGAAACTGGTGTATCTTGAATGACTTCTCTGAATTGTGTCTGAAGCTATTTCTATAGGATACAAAATGTTCATTTAAATGTATTCGGATCGTAACTCTGGATATATACACTTAAAACCTACAAAGTTAGATATTGTTGGAAAGGTTACTTTCCCGGGGGGGGGGGCACTCACATATGTGGACAGGATATATATGTCCGGCGGTCAAGACCCCCTTTTTCAGGCCGCCAGGCCGCTCACTAGATC
>JXSR01S006216.1:15669-28123 GCA_000969725.1 Ophiothrix spiculata
TTCACACGTCATGAAACATCTTGAGGAGTTCAACATCTTATCCGACAACCAGCACGGATTCAGAGCAAAAAGATCCACAGAAACCCAGCTTATACAGACTATTCACGATCTGGCTGAGGCAATGAAAAAGGGTGAAACAACACACATGGCCTTCCTAGATTTCTCCAAGGCATTCGACAAGGTCCCGCACCAAAGATTGCTAAAAAAACTTCACCACCATGGCATCAGGAGTAACTTACTCTAATGGTTTGGAGACTTCTTAATTGAAGGAAACAAAGTGTCATCTGTGATGGTAAAGCATCCGAACCAACAACAGTGATATCTGGTGTGCCACAGGGGACAGTACTAGGGCCCCTCCTTTTCTTACTGTACATCAACGACCTGCCTGATCAGTTGCAAAGTAAAACCAGACTTTTTGCAGACAACTGTGTGATTTACTCCAAAGGTAAAACAAAAGATCATCTCCTTCAACTCCAAAATGACCAGTCCAAGCTTGAAGAGTGGCAAAACAAGTGGCTCATGGAATTTAACGCTACCAAATGCTTCACGATAAAAGTCACCAATAAGAAGGATCCACCAACAACAAGCTTCCGTTTTTGTGGTCAAACTTTAGCCGAAGTAACATCGCACTCTTACCTAGGGGTAGAAATAGACAGCAGACTTAAATGGGAAATCCATAGAAATAACATAATCAAGAAACCCAATAAGATATTGGGATTTCTGAGAAGAAACCTCTGGTTCTGTGACAGGAAAGTAAAAACTACAGCCTACGAGACCTTAGTCCGGCCGATCATGGAATACAGTAGCATGGTCTGGGATCCCCACACAAACAAAGACATTAATAAACTTGAAATGGTCCAGAGGAGAGCAGCAAGATTCTGTATGAACGACTATGGACAGAAAAGCAGTGTCACCGAAATGCTGTCAACATTAGACTGGACAACTCTCCAAGAAAGGAGAAAGCAAGCCAGAATTAAAATGATGGCCAAGATTCAACATCAGATGGTTGGGATAGACAAAGATCAATACACATCAACAGCAACAGACTACAGAAGTCGACGAAGTCACAAGATGAAACTTCAAGAACCAGCTACAAGTCTGAATGTCTACAAGTACTCATATTTTCCAAGAACCATTCGAGATTGGAATTCACTCCCACCAAATGAAATATCAGCACTAGCGCCAAAAGAACCTGAAACAACAGCACCAAAAGTACCCGCAGCAGAAGTATCTATGTCAAAAGTAGAAGTCACCAGCATATCAAAAGAAGTAGTCGCACCAATTTCTTCACCAGCACCAAAAGCACCTGAAACAGCAGCATCAGAAGTATCCACAGCAACAGAAGTAACCAGCATACATGTACCATCAGAAATAGCCGCACCAATTCATGCACCAGCACCAAAAGTATCCGCACCAGCACCAAGAGTACCTGCACCCACAGCAACACAAGTAGTGGCAACAACAGCAACACAAGTATCTCTACCAGCAGCAGAAATGACACCACCTACAGCAGTACCAAAAGCATCAGCAGCAGAATTGACAGCAGAAAAGTCACCAGCAGCAGCCTCTACAGTAAATCGCGATTCTCAGACTCAGTAAATCCGTCTTCGTCGTCTTGCGCGCACATACGCGAGCTACATACCACCAACAAAGTTGACGCGATGTTATTAAGTTAACCCTGTCGACATAACAATGGAGATGGAGATGGAGTTGTCCCCTGATCTTATTGTCCGGGTTGCACAGTAAAGTATAGGCTAACAACTCTCACGCAACTTTGATTCCAGGGAGACTTTGATTACTTTTACACCGGGAAGGCACAAATGCGTCATCATGCACTGCGGTCTGAATTAACTGAATTTAACCCAGTAAAATTGTATATACTTCCTCTGAAGGTTTAACCTCGACACGACTTAAGGCTTCACAAATGTTGCTTGACGCTTGTAGGGAGTATCGATTAATTCCAGCACATGCACATTATTCATACATTCCCTCTCATTCGAGAATGCCTAATTTCCTCGTGTTTTTATCCCCAAAGAAGTAGGTAATGGCTGTGAGTGTCTAGAATTTGAATTTTCATATTAATCTGCTAGCATTATATCATTTATCCATGTATCCAACTCGGAAAGTTCCTTTAAATCTTTACCGAGGTTAAAATTTATACTGCCTTTATCAAAGTAAGAAAACACTATATGCATTATATGAAATACAACATTTACTTCTATTAAAAGTTTAATATCTTTTCCATCCTCTCCCGTAGTAGAAGGTTGTACGTACCTACGTACCTACAAAAGAAAGTAATTTGCATACAATCTTAAGTATACATATTCCGTTCTCACTTTGAGATGGTGATTGCCTTAACCGTTAGCAGGAATAAGATGTACTAATCATCAGCTGTTTCAACATCCCTTGGAGCATTTCGGATGCAAATTTAATCGTCTTGTCAGGATGTAAGAGTAACTTAAATACAGGTTCAAAGACCTGGGGTATTTTGAATTTCAACCTCACACTAAATCAATGGAAATATATGTGACAAGGTAACTATTCAAGATGTTCGTAGAGATGTTGAAACAGACAGTTATCAACACAACTCACTTAAAGGTGCAA
Source organism: Ophiothrix spiculata (assembly GCA_000969725.1). NCBI lineage: Eukaryota > Metazoa > Echinodermata > Ophiuroidea > Amphilepidida > Ophiotrichidae > Ophiothrix > Ophiothrix spiculata. The sequence continues at coordinate 18,274 of JXSR01S006216.1, forward strand.
TTCACAAATGTTGTTTGTTGCATGTGTTAAGCGTGATCAAAACATCGATGCTGTCAGAAGAGAGTTGCACTGGCTTCCAGTTAGGGAACGAATTGTTTTCAAACTCATGCTCATTACATACAAGATTCAGCACGGACTTGCACCTTCATATCTCTCTGAACTGATCACAGAATATAATCCCACACGCACTCTTCGCTCAAGTTCACAGAACCTTCTACAGACTCCATCATGTCGCGAGGTGTCAACAGCTTTCTATGGCAAACGTGCCTTCTCAGTTGCAGTCCCTACACTGTGGAATAGTCTTCCTCTTGCCATACGTAATGCGGACTCTATTTCCAGCTTCAAGCGTCTTCTTAAAGCGCACCTTTTCAACAACCCCTGTATTTAATTTGTGGTGGACTATATCGGTGCAGTGGGTTATTCATTGACTTTTTGTGCAGATTGAACTGAGTTCTTTTGTATTTTATTTTTGTGTTTTCTTGTTCATTATTTTTTGTTTTGTACAGCGCCTAGAAGTTTTCGGGCATGGGGCGCTTTATAAAAGCTTGTTTATTATTATTATTATTATTAATTCGTGATTCTGATGTGACGAACGACAACCCCACCTCTTTGCTAGCCAAAAAATAAGAAGAGTACAACATTCATGCATGCTGAAAATATCAATCGATTCCACCCATTCGTTTTCAAGTTACAAGCTTTTCAGGATTTTAAAAATTCCCATAGGCTTCTGTGTTGTTTTTGGGCCCCGACAATAATTAGGATATGACACATTTTGCAATTTTTCTCAAAAATGCAAGCATATTTGAAAGAATGGTTTGCGGATTGTATTATACACCAGTCAAGAATTCATTCTAGCTACAAAACTCAATTTTGATAGATGTGGCCTTGAGGATGAAAAGTGGATCATGAATTGCGCCTTTAATATGACTGTTAAGGAAATCAGCATCACAAGGTAAGAACATGGTTTGTATATGGCGCCACACCACGAAATAGCTTCCCATTGACTTACTCTACAAAATGGCTTCCTAAAAGCACCCGAAAACTCAATAATAAAGCAACTGGTAGCTTCAACACTGCCCTTTCTCAATTGATTATGATCTCTTCTAACACAAAGTGATGATAAAAGTACACCATCAAAGCAAAACTTTCAAGATACTGAACGCTGAAGTAATAACGCCCCCATTACTGACAGCCGAATTTTGTATTACCAGAATCAGACGCAAATTAAGGAAAACGCAAAGTAATCTGGAGATCAAAAATGGCATCAGGGCATCTTTAAATAAACCTAACTCTATAATTAGAACAAAATATTGACCAAACATATTGTCCTTCCATACGTTTTGAGGTCCTCATTTAGGAGAGGGCAGTCAGATTTGCCGATTTTAGAAATGCCGGATTGCGAGTGCTAGTTATTTAGTGTAGTGCACCCATATGTATTACATACACAACTTCCTTTTATCTAAGAAAGTTTAAGGCAGTAGGTGCATAAAACCATCTATCATATTGTAACTTGAAATAGATTTTGACGTTTAATAAAGGCACATTTAAGTACTTGTTTACATTTGCACATACTTGCTTAAGATAAAAAGGCGCCAAAAAGAAAATGAGAGATGGTGTCAAAATTGACATTGAATTCTCAATACACACACTTGTGTAATCCTATCAGCTAATGTTCAAGTTCTGCGTATTTACTTAGTTGCAAATTACAACAACATCCCCTTTCGTGAATATTTCAACAGGACACAAGGTAATGTTATAAATTGGAAATAACTTATTTATTTTCAAACACAAAGTATTTATTTATATCATTTATTAATAATTTCTTTTCTAAAACAAAACTAATTGTGCAAACACGTAGTGTTTTGCCTACTTACTTTAAGATTTAACCTAACCTTAGTGTTGTTGTGTTTTTACTGTTCTGCCCCACAAAGTAAAAAACGCAGTATGTGCATTTATAAAGCATAGCAGATACTTCCTATTAGCATGCAATTTCACTTTCATTTACTCCCATGTTAGAATGTTTTATGTACATATGTTTAATATTGTAGATACTGCCTTTAGTTATGATAGATAATTGATTTCTCCAAAGGAAAAAGAAGTAGCTTGCAATATATCTGCAATGCATATACTGCGTTTACCTTCTTTACGTTTTCCTTTTTTGAATCTTTTTGAATGCATTCTTTGTTTCGTTATGTTATTTACACTCCCGGTCAAAAGTGTTTACGCACTAAATCTTTAACCAGCCATATCTCAAGAACCGTCCATCATTTGCGTCATATTTTTTCTGATTTATATTTTACATACAGAGATCTAAAAAACTCAACAAGAATTGCATTTACCGCATTTGAAAATATGGCGTGCTAAACAACATTCTGTATATTTGTTTCTGCACATAAAAACGGAGTTTAAATACATAACTGCACATTTGTTGGAAAACTTATAACCTGAAAAATGTTCTTTACGGTAATACACGGTGATAACGAGCATTGAATGATAAACTACATAGGTACATATCAAAAAATGCGTGTGGTGTATTTTTATATGGTCCAGGAAATCGGTCATTTTTATGGTTATAGAAGATCAAATATCAAAGGAAACATAGATTATTTATATTGGATACGTTAGGCACCTATAAAAAACATGAATTTTTTCAGAGTCTTGGTCGTTTGATATAATAATTACGTTTTTGCCCGTATTTAAGGGTGCGCAAACACTTTTGACCGGGAGTGTAATTGATGCCACTGATCATAAAGATGTAGTGCCAGTGTAACTGTCAACATCTTTGATTACCAGTAACCATAATAATTGAGATATAAATATTAAGTGTTTTATTTTAAGGTGTTTGGTCCATGAGAGATCCGTCCGAAGAATTTTAGTAATAATCGGCATGAATGATATTTTATCGATGTAGAACCGATTTTTAAAATAAAAATTGGGGGTCACCAGACTCGTTTTTGCATAAGAGTCGGTTTAAAAACAGCATTTTTGGAGGTTTTTGGGGATAAATTAGTACAGGGGTCTATGGGAAATGTGGCAAAAGTGAAATTATTTAGTAAATGTGCCCGAGCATTTTTATTATTTTTTTTCACAAAGGTTGCGCACAAGTATTTTCTTTCAAATAAAAAAATAAAAATTAATCAGCACTAATTAATTTTATTTTTTTAATAAAAAAATAAAAATTAATCAACACTAATTAATTTATCTGATTATTTTAGAAAAAAATAAAAATTCTCTAGCTTGGCCTAAAATATAATTGTTTGATTGGGGTAATATATTAAAAAAAATTGGGTAGGTAGGTAGGTCGGAATTTTTTAAAGTCTATGTTTGACATACAAGAACACAAAATATACGACACATATACAAAAACATCTTCACCTTTTCTGTAACACATCTTTTATTTGTCATTTTGAATGTCCTGCAAGCCATATCTCGGGTTTCAACTCTCAACTTACATGAAATAGTCTAACTCAAAACTCTAATTTGAAAAGATAAAACAGATATTTCCATTCATTTAAAAAGCCTAACATCCCGGGGGGGGGGGGGGCGCCGCTTGAAGAAAAAAGTGGCACGCACGCTCGTCAGAACAAAACGTCTAAATAGGGTGGGATTTTGCCCAATTGCCAATGGGGCAAAATCCCACCCTATTTAGACGTTTTGGGCCATTGGCGTTGTCGACGTCTTTAGAAAATTGGGTGCCTTTTCAGGGTAACTTTCAACAATAAGAGTCGTCTTTTTACGATATCTTCTATATACTTTAGAGTCACTTTTTCGCCAAATATTCTAAAATTTCAAGAAATAACTACAGAAAAGGCTTCCAATGTAATATTCATGTTTTATGGCAAAAAATAGTGTGTTGTTACGCCGGTGTAATGAAATACAGCGTCCGTGTGACTGAAATGTCCTAGCTACTTTTAAATTGTGTAGAACGTACGTAGTTCAAATAGACCCGGACGCCTGGTTATGGGGGACTTTCAGTCTCATTACACCGGTAAGGGTCCATTTCAGTGTGTTACGCCATTAATGGGTCAAATTTTCATTACGACATATAGGTGTCAATTTTAGTGTATTACGGGGTATGACTTTTTCCGACATTAAGGGTTGGAATTTGCTGTACATGATTTCGACATTTAGGGTCTGATTTTGAGGTGCTCTGACGAGCATGTGTACCACTTTTCTCTTCGAGCGACCCTCCCGGGCTAACATCATTTAGTTTAGTTTCATTTCAATCCATTGCCATAGCAGAAGGTTGTACGTAAATACATTTGTTGACGCAGATTCTTCTTACATTCATGTAACAGCATTGGTCGCCTACTTATTTCTACGTGAATCACGCAAGGCAAAAGGAAGTAGTGTGCATGTAATCTTAACTATAAATACTTGGTTCTTTATCCTGCTGATTGCGAGATGTGTTAATTATCAGTTGTTTCAACTTTACTATACGAGCATTTGGGTTGCAAATTAAATGTTCTTGACATATTTTGAGTAGGTTACAAAAAAGTACTAGGTTCAAAGACAAGACCCGTTGTATTGTGGATTTCAATCTGACACTATGGTAAATTTCGTAACCACATGAATGTTGCGATATTCAAAAAAGTTTTATGTGTGACGTATTGAAAAATATTATTGTTCGTGTCTGCAAGGATTCGAAGACATATGTCTGTAACAAACAACAGGAACAAAAGATGCTTGTTGGAAGTCCTTTTATGTATATTTCATTGGTGACATAAGGAGATGTTTGTTATTATTCTACTTCTTTTAGACTTTTTCACAGAGATGGTTAAGTAAAAGGTTTTAAAGTGTTTTTTGTCAAGCAACACGCGCGACATCCTTGTTAGTTCCCAGTTGCAGATAAAGATATAACACAGAAAGCAGGTAGAGTTAATAAAATATTCTGCCAGAACTTAGCGGAAATAACTAAGTTCGTAGAAAGTCATGCTTTCTTCTATCTAATTATACCATAAAATCTCATTTCAATTCCAGGACAAGCAGTAACATACAAATGCCATCGTGTTCCTCTACTTTACCAGGTTAAGCAGACATTTCCATTGATTCTAAGGTTATTCTATTGGGCAACAAATGGAAAAGGGCATTCAGCACTCTGTTACTCCCTCTCTCATTGGGCTATTCCAGAAATTAATGGTACAACCGCTAAAGAAGGCATGGGATTCCCAAATATTTTGCATGAATTTCTCAGTGGGAAATCCCAAAATAAATCAACGTTTTCCTTCCATGATGGTAAAGAAGGCATGGGAATTCCGAAATAATTTCGGCAATTTAGTGCATATTCTTAAAATATTCACAACTTTTTGATCAAATGGGTAAAGAAGGCACCAGAATTCCCAATTTTCTGTCTTAGGATGGAACATACCCCTAAAGAAGGCATAAAATATCAAACCTGGAATTCCCAATTTTTCCAGAAAAAATATGGATGCCTTTTTTTTAGGGGGTGTACAGTTAATTTCTGGAATAGCCCATTTTGAGGAAATAAAATGTATCTATTACTCGACGCACTTTGTTGAACAGGTAATGATAAGGGTAACATACTTTAAGAAAACAAAGTAGGCATCTATTCACAGCGATATTTTTCGAGGGATGGGGTGGGTTGGTGTGAGCGGGTGTGTGGAAGATGTGTTGGGGTGTTGGGTGTGGAGAAGAAAGTAAGGAGTATAGGATTGTACAAGTAAAGAAATTTGGCCCTTCTGTCTTCTCCTCCATATTAACTTTTTGATAATTTGTATGTAATTATATACAGTTTTTATGGAAATGATAGAGATTTGAAAGATTTTATTTTTAGGCAAAAGGTTTATAATCGAATGCATATACAAAGTTACCTGGTGTTGCTGAATTTTTTAACAGTCAAATTGACTAAGATGTACTTAAACTGTCTGTTTTATCAGCACTACGGAATATATATACTTTGTGACAAATATTTCGTGTGAGGTTGAAATTCAAGGTACCCCTGGTCTTTCAACCTGTATTTTTATAAGGTGATTGTCACTAGAGATTTCAACTACTAGCCCAAAAGTAAAATTAAAAAGATGAATAAATATTTACTATAATTATACCAATTCTAATTTCAATTAATGTTAATTGCTACACTCTTGATTTTTTGTTACTCTTGTTAAGTAAAAATTTACTCAACAGAGTAAAAAAATTTAAGAGTGTATCAATTTCATTTCTATCAATCTATTTGTATACATAATAAGAGAGGATAGACTGGAATTGACAATAATCGTAGTAATAAAAGAGACACGAGTAGCTTCCACGGTTGTCTTGGTTTGGTGGGATGTCCTTAATTAAAGGGTCAGTATTGTAAGAGCATGTATGTAATTACAGTGACAAGAACAGCGACCAACAGCCTTGGTAATTTAAGTGAAATGCAAGGTACATCATAAATTATTTACGTTGAAAAAAAAACTTGACTAAACAATTAAGGGATGATATAATTATACTCACAGAAGACATGCCTCATTTCAAAAGTACTAAATTGGATATAAACTCAAGCATTTGCTTTAAGTATTCACGTTGTTGATGTTAGTACAATTTACATCATTAAAATACACAATGTACATAATACCATTGCAGTTGGGATGGCAGATACATGAGAAGGTCAAACTTCAAAAACGGAACTTAAAATTAAATCATATCCGAAAGGGATAAGTACAAAGGAGGTCATGTATCATGTCACAACTTGTGGATACGCGGTGGCTGCGTTCATAAATCATGCTCGTGTCCGAAATGTATTTTAAATAACAAGAGTCCTAATGTCCTAAGATATATATACAAATAATATGCATATCCCATTATTGGCGACCATTGAAGATACCCAGTCAGTGGGTTCGGAGACTGGGGTAATAACACCAAAGTTAAAAAACTGCATTCTGGGCATGTGGTTCTAGTTTGTAAAATGTTACATCGTTACTAATAAGGTAACGCATTTAACGCAAGTATTACTTTTGATTTTCAATGAAAAACACACATTTAATTCTGAAATTCTGTGTCTTTGTATATTGTGCATTATATAAATATATTATATTACATCTATTGTTTTTGCCGTTGTTATAAGTAAGGCTCTGTCACACATCACCGTATTGAGCCAAACCTACGCTTACACTCTTAGAAGGCCGGTATCAAATATACGAGTAGTTTTCGGGATCATTTTATTTTGATCCTTTAAGGATCACTTTTGATCCAAAATGGATCGTTTTGATCCTTTTTTGGATCAATATATACAAAAGGATCAAATTTACCAGGATCATTTTTGATCCTTTTTTAGGATCATTATATTTTGATCCTTTTTGATTACAATATCAAAGTTTTGATCCGTATTTCTGGTTTACTTTGATACGGAAAGGATGAGCTCATATTTGATACCGCGTTTGGAACCAACGTATCTTTTGTTTCATATTTGAGTACAACCCAATATCCACTACACAGCGGGGAATGTATACAATGGTGTAACATATATAAATACGTTGATATCATCACACAGTCCGGCGTGGTCGAGTGGTTAGAGCATTGGTCTCGAGTCGTAATTACCAGCAGGTATGAGTGCGGCGTGGGTTCAAACCCTGCTAGCGTCACTTCAGTGTGATGTTTTTTGCAGGTCTTTTTTATAAGAAATATTTGATCCTTTTTCGGATCAAAAATTTTGATCCTTTTTTTGGGATCACTTTGATCCCTAAAGGATAAGCTCATATTTGATACCTAAAAAGGATCAAAATTGATCCTTTTTGTCTCATATTTGATCCTTGCTTTCTAAGAGTGTAACGTAGACTCCCAATATTGTTTTGGTTTATACATTATTGTTCGTCATGTGTTCGTTAGATGTACGTTTGTTCTTTTATGTATGCGTTCAATTCATTATGTATACGATCGTGGTCCGTTTGTCACACATTCAGTATGTGAAACTTTTGTCCGTTATTCAAACGTTTTCAAATTCCGTCATACGTTATTTTCTCTCTCCGTTTAATATTCACGATTTTCTTTACGTCGATTGACTTTCAGTCTTATTTTGAAAAAAAAAAATACTCCACGCCTTTTGGCATTGTAGTGCTTAAATCACATTTTTTGATCACCAACTGACACTACTATTGCGTATAGAATGTTAATCCATTTCAAAAAATGTGCAATTATATGCCTTTTTCAAAGAAAGAGTGTCAGTCACTCAACCTTGGAGTGGAAACATATCTTTCATGTAAGTACTAGTAGATAATTCTAGGTTTTCATATTTTTATCACCTAAAACCATTCTTGTATTATAAATGTACCTTGGAAGCTAAGCATAGTAAAGAATCAATGCCAACAATATTTTCAAGTTATTACACCTACATCTTGAAGCTAGACAAAATTGTGTAATTCATCATCAAACGCAATTAGATATCTCTGCCATCTAACTTTGAATGTGAAAGAGGATCCATATTCCTAATGAACTTAATGATAAGATGATCGATGGACGTCATATCAGTCTTATTTTACTTTGTTATGTATTATTCAAATTGAAAAGCAAACTATCGATGTTGTTTATGGCATAGGGTTTCATTTTCAAATGTATCAATGTTTCTCCTGGGGATATCTATAGGCCACACACATATGTACAAGGTTAAAATAAACAATATGATATTCGTATACGGTAGTTTGAGAAACACATCGATCCAAAAAGGTAAACAAAGTAACAAATGTTATCTCTATGACGTCAAATGTTAATTTGTCAGACATTTTGGTTTTCTTGTAGTGTTTTACAAGAGGTTGGATAAGTCAAATATATATTTGTTTAACTTACAGATTGTGACAGAAAAAATATCCATTGTTATCTACGCTGGAAGGATAAAGTTACACTTTGTATCACATTTTCATGTTTGTCTATATCGAAAGCTAACTTCTTTAGGCATGGTTCCCAATTCATGGCGGAGTATATTCCGACATACGAAAGGGCTTGACGCTAGAGCCATGACGAAATACATTTTGAGTCATGACACATAAATATTAGGAGAAACGCATAACTGCTTTCTTTAAAGTAGTGTTTATAATGACAAAGACCCTGGGGCAATTTTTCACAATCATTCAATACACTATACTACATCTGTCTTTGAATCATGACTCAATATTTTTCTGCATCATGATGCAAGACAATTGCGTCAAGCCCTTTCGTATGACTCAAAACCTTTCGTCATGAATTGGGAACCATGCCTTAGCTATATTTGTTTCATCCAAATTGACATGGACTGATTAGAGTGTAACAAAGACATAGACCTCATAATGATGACCTTACCCGTAGACCGCTGTATTCTTAATGTTGGACCGGATGTCAGAACAATTTTTCAGAGATATGGTGAGACAGCATATCAGCTAAATGGCAGAGTCAGCACGCAAGCACTTTAAGACTACCAAGAGGTTTTAAATACAGGTCAAATTTAGCTCGTGAAATTAATCTTGATTTCCATATTACCCTTAGAATATCCAAACCGTATTTTTGTCATTTTTAAAACTATAATAACAATAAAAATATGAGAAAACCCTTCCCAGACATTTGTCTCTAAATTCCAAAAAGTAAATAGTTTAAATTTTTGTTACGCTTTCCAGAAATCTTTGGACTCACAGAAGACACACCTCATTTCAACCACACTAAAATTATAACATTTCATCTGAATATTGAAAAGTTGTGACAAATTTGATGCATATGGCACATACATCATCAATACTGCATACTGAACACATCCGTACCCGCTTTCACCTCAGGCTAAATCAGTTATTAGTAAACGATGTTTCTGGAAATTAGAAACTGAATTTAGGGCACTTGATTACATTGAAGAAGTAAAGCTTAACACTTATGTGACAGAGGGGGGGGGGGG